>JAQPPZ010002277.1:0-253566 GCA_028583015.1 Wollemia nobilis
TGAAAGCATGAGATTCCAGAAATAAAAGGGAAAACTATAGCTATGCAATGTAAGACAAAATATAACGCTTTAATCCTATGCCTTTGAAATGCACGAAACAAAGAAAGGAGATAAATCAAAAATGAAAGAAAGATGTATGGAAAGCACAACCCTTTTTATTCAATTTTCTTATCCTCGGTTACAAAGACGTCTCCTCCCTTTTTAGGGGCTAGGAGCGTTAAATAGATCTTGGTTACAATTGTGACTTAGTCTTCCTCCTTCCGCATGCCCACATGCAAAATGGGCGGGCCAAAGTGTTGCCGCCGCTGATGTTGATGAGTCCTTGGTTCTTGCTACTTCCCCGCAATCAAAGAAACAATAAAGGCATTAGTAGCACCTATTGCAAACAGTGAAACATTTGTTCCTTGAAATTAGTGAAAGATGTATGCCAAAGACTGACTAAAATGATGCATGAAATGATCCTAAATGACCTGCAAATCTGATAGAGGTCAGAAGACATTACCGGAGGGCCACTGCCATTGAAACAGTCGGCCAATCTGCTTTCAACTGGAATTCGTCCCTGGGCAGGATGAATTTCGACTGTAATTCGTCCCTGGGTGGGACGAATTCGCCTGTGATGAAAAGCCGAGTTGATGCCGCTCTAAATGTCAAACCTCGAGATCTCCAAAACACCTACAGACAAAAGGGTTAAGTAATTGGGGCCATTTTGGGACGACCCAGATGGTCGGATTCTCCCAATTTGACCTCCATCACCGAGAATTTGATGTTGTTACCTGCAAGTTAGTGGGACAACAAAGCGACAAAAAGCATGATGAAATCTGATCAAAACGTTATGGAATTGAAGCTATGAATTATCTAGATAGCATAACATGAAATGCAAAATGAACAAATGATCTAGAATACTTTAGAATGAAACTTAGAAAATGCGGGGTGCCCGAGTGGGCCTCCCACCGTTGGCACTTGATTTTGGCGCCAATCCACTAGGGATGGGCCCAAAACCTCTTAGGATTGTGTTGTCGGCAAATTGGTGGATTCAAGGTGGTCAAATGTTGGGTTTGGGTTCGGATCCACGCTTCCAAAAGCCACCCAATAACCTCTCTTGCGAAAGAGATTAATGGATGTGAAAAGGTGAATCAAAAAGGATGCAATAGGGTGTTCAATTTGGCAGCACTTCGTTGCTTGAAAATGCCTCCAACTTGTCCTCTTTTGGGTGGGAAAGTCCACCATTTTATAGACCCATGGGGTCTCTTTGGAGGGGCATGCAGGGATGCCATGTGGTGGCCATGCCTTCCCAAGAGGGAGGAGACTCCTCCCTGACTTGGGCTTCCATGACTGCCTTTGTGACAGTCCACTAACTGCCAACCTACCCACCTACACGCGCATGCACGGCAGGAGGCAATAATTGACTGTCCTCGGCTGCCACTTGGCGGCATTTTTATTTTTTCCCGTTAAACCTGGAATTCGTCCTGACCAGAGACGATTTCAGAATTCGTCCCTGGGTGAGACGAATCCCAGTTAGTATTCGTCCCTGGGTGAGACGAATACTGGGCAAAGTGCCTGAATGTGCCAAATTGCTTCTTGACCTTACAAAATTGCTATGAAAGTGGTTAGGACCACTGTTTAACCTCTGAGGGCTGCCCTAGGGGCTGTGTGTGTCAAAGCGATCAGTGTTTGCAGTCACATAATCGGATTGGTGCTGTTTTGGTGTCTACTAGATGCCCCTTTTTGGGATGCATCTGTGCATGGCGCAGCGCCGAGCAAAAATAGATAACCAAAGCACTAATGATTAGGGTTTCTTGGTAACCTAACCAACTTTTGATGCCCCAAGCATGGAAAGGGCATGCATTCTTGAATCCTTGCTTCGACGAGCTAAGGAATTTGATTTCAAGTGTTAACCTATTTTGGTGAGGTGTGACTTGAGCTTGGACATTGATCAGTCATGATTAGGCAAAGGGCGCAACCTTTTGTCCACAGGGGAACCTTGTGTTCATGCTTCACGAATGCCAAGTGTTTGATCAATTTGTGATAATTGCTTGTTTACTGCCCCAAGCAGGAGCGTAATTGTCTTTGTCAATGATTCTTTGAATGCATGTCATTGCCTTGATTGGGTGTGTGTTTGTTGATTGGTGACTAAGTGTGACTACCCCCTCAAGCGACGAATCGATGAGGGAATGACCTTCGTGAGAAAAGCGACGAGTCGCTTGACCCAAGATGACTTGTGCAAGGGTGCCTTTAGATGGTTTATCGTTAAGCATGTGCAATTTTTCCAACATTTGGACCTATTTTTGGTGGGTGTTAACCCTTTTTGCGACGTTGTTTGGAGCTGAAATTGGCAAAAATCTGTCTTCCCATGGAGCGGTCCGGCTAAGATAGCCTTCTTAGGGAGTAGGATAATGACAATTTGTGACCCCAACGTCTATTTTGTATGCCCGGGATGTCAAGTGCAACAGCACTCTCATCGGGCAAATTTATTATCTATTTTTAGTGCATTTTTGTTCATTTTTTGATGTTTTTGAAGTTTTGGCCTGAATTCGTCCCAGGGTGGGACGAATTCTAGCTTTAGAATTCATCCCTAGGTGGGACGAGCGCTAACCAGAGTGCTCATCCCAGTAAAGGATGAATTCCAGCTCAAAGGCCTATTTAAGGGCCAAAACTTGAGTTTGGGCTCATTTGTGTCTAATTTTTCTTGCGATTTGGAGCTCTGGGAGGAGGAGGTTAATTCTGCGAAGCGAAGCACTGCCGAGATTTTCCCTGCCATCATGAGTACACAAACTGGTTCGAGCGGCGGAGCCGAAGCGAGACCCGTAAGTGCTCCCTAGAGTTTATTTTTTTTTTTTAAACTGTAAGTGTGTTGTTTTTCTATACAGTTCTTTTCCATGATTTTAATTAATTTTTTTGGTGTGTTTTCTTTTGCAGGTTGTTAGGAGCCGGTACCGTGTACCCACTGCTTTCACTGAGGCACGGGGGCACTGACTGAGGCTGAATGGGAGTGGCTTGATGCCCTTGGGCTCAAGCAGGTGGCTCGACTGGAGCCTGTGGTCCCGGATCAGGCCTATCTGACGGCCCTGATCAAACTTTGGGATCCGTGGACCAACACCTTCCATCTCCCGACAAGGGAGATGACTGTGACTCTAGAGGATATCTATCGGCTTCTTCGGATTTCGATAGATGGACTGCCCATCAGGACATCGCCGCGTGATCAGCGGATCGCTGATGCGATGAGATGCTTCGGGCATGGGGAGCGGTTGGGTGTAGAGAACCCAGTGGAGACTACCAGGTTGGCGGGATTTTGGTTGGATGGTGGCAGGAGAGGGGGGTGTTAGGAGTGAGGCACGCATTCCTGATGGGCCTCATTTCTAACATGTTATTACCTGACTCGTCAGGCATGAGGTTCCCATGGAACCTGCTGGATTTGGTGTGGCAGTTGGTAGAGTGCCCGATAGAGGCACCGCTGATCCTGAGATGGGGACAGACATTGTTGGCACAGCTCTACGGGGAGCTGTATGGGGTCCGCTGTCGATAGCAGAAGGGGGTCAGCTGTAGTTATCTGTTGCAGTGCTGGGGTTGGCAGCACATAGCAGTTGAGAGGCCAACCGGGTTACCATGGACGACTCGGGCGGCGATGGAGGATAAGGAGATAGGGTATGCAGTTTTGTGGTGGTGGTCCGCAGAGCAGGGGCAGAGTCGATGGTGGGAAGGTGCCGTAGGGCACTATGCTGATGCCTTCTCTCGGCTCACTCTAGGGGAGGTGGTTTGGTACCCTTATCGGGACTGTCCAGCCTGGCCGGAGGCTGGAGAGTGGCTTCGATGGGTACGCAGGGAGTGGTGGTTGATTGGGTGACATGGGACCGAGCATGAGTTCTTCTCATATAGCCGGGTTACACGATAGTTTGGGGTGCGCCAGGGGTTGCCTGGTGAGCCCGTGGTCTATCGACGTCGGGGAGATGAGAGGACTCTAGATCGACTGGTCATCATGCCATTGGGCGAGGATTCAGATGTGGTGATCGACGTCCCGGACGTGGATGACATCGGGACTACCACTGAGTATGACTCGTGGTGGGTACTACGATGATGGCGAGGAGAGGGACCACTGGGAGGTGCGGAGGTGGCAGCGGAGGGTGCTGAGGCACCAGGGGATGATTGGGGAGCTCCATTGGAGGATGCGGACATGGTTGAGGTGGGGGATGAGGATGTAGATTTGGGAGCTCCGGATCGACTCGGACATGCGGGACATGGAGGAGCAGTGGGAGCCAGAGCAGGCTGCTATTCCAGAGAGTCCTGTGCTTCGGGTGGATACGGAGGAGATGGAGTCTAGGGTACGTGCTGAGAATGCATGGTTGGAGGAGCTGCTACGGATACGAGATCAGGAGCTGGGGGACGCGCTACGGGAGAGGGATCTCCTACGGGCTCGGCTAGCAGAGCGGGATAGGGTTTTGGCATAGCACGATGATGCAGTAGCTTACTACCATCGATGGGAGGCAGAGTGGTTTCGACATCGGCTAGATTTGGAGAGGGAGGTCATCCGCCTCGGTGGGCGGCTACCTGAGCCATCGAGAAGTGGATCTTCACGCCGGACGAGGGACAATGCTACTAAGCAGTCAGCATCATCTCGTCGCAGGCGATTGGATGAGGGAGGCGGTAGCAGGCATGATGCGGGGGCTAGTAGTAGCCGCCCTACAGGGTCCCATAGGACCCACACCATGGGGGGTAGTTCCCATCGCACCGATCCTGCGTGATCATGGTGGTCGACGCCTTAGGGTGGGTGATTTTGTTATATGATTGCGGGGTCTGAGGACCAGTTTTGTAGCCTACGGGCATTTTTTTGATGATATATATATATATATATATATATATATATATATATATATATATATACCGGTTTTATTTTGGTTATGCACATGTGATGATTTGATATTTATGCATGATGGCTGATGACTATGGATGTATGCATGTTTATTTATTTTGATGAATGCATATGTTATGATGAATGCAAATGTTTTTTATTTATATGTGATATGCAAAATGAAATGGATGGATGGAATTTGTGATGGTTGGTTATGGCACCATAGACTATTTAGGACTTTGTTTATTTCATTTTTAGGCGATTGTTGTGATACATGACTTTGTATGTATACATGTGGTTTTTCTTCTTTTTTTTTTTTTTTGATGGTATTGCAAAGATGGAAAGTAGCGCGGTTGGTTTAGAAATGTAGCTAAGGTTTTCGAGACTCAGACGGTTTTAACTCACTAGCCACGACTGTACTTTGTCTTACAAGACTTTTGACCAAGGTATGAATCGAACTCATTTTTGACCAAGCTATTTCACATCCCTGTGTGTGCAATTGAGTTCATTTATGTGGTATTTGTCAGGATACCGCCAGTGCCAGGTGGGCTTTCAACCGAACCTGTACTGAGGATCACCTAATTAGCTCCACTAACTCCTTTGTTGTATGTAGTTAGATTAATCTACGGTGTTATCCAGGATACCATAAGCTAGCTCATCCTTATGCAAACATTGGTCTGCATATACGCAAAGCGAATGTGACAGACATATCGTCATGCGGGTAGGATACCACCATTGCCAGATAGGCTGTCAACCAAACCTGTAATGAGGATCACCTAGATGGTTTTTGAATGCTGAGAATTCCAAAGATTCAAGTTCAGGTTGTTTGTTTGCTGAATGATTTGGGAGACTTGCTTGTCTATATAGTGATGCAAATCACTGTTTATTTTTCTATTTATTTTTCTTTTTGAGCAAGGATTTTGACTAGTGGTGATAACCACTGTTACTTGATTTTGTACTTTGAGCGATGTGAGTTTGAGCTTGTGAATGGCTTTGATCCTCATGGCCTTGGGGATGACTACCCATCCTGGTTAGGGGCGGATAGTACGAATCCTTACGACGTTGGGGACCAAGGGGATGATGGAGATTATGAAGTAAGGGCATTGATCTTTTAGGCCTTGGGGACGACTACCCATCCTGGTTAGGGGCGGATAGTACGAATCCTTACAACTTGGAGACCAAAGGTGAATGGAAAGGGTTAGGATGATGATTTATTGGAATTTTGTTCATGAATGGCGTTGATCCTTTTAGGTCTTGGGGATGACTACCCATCCTTGGCAGGGACGTGTAGTACGAATCCTTACAACTTTGGGAACCAACTATGATTGGGATTTGGTAGTGGTGAAAACCATTGTATATGAAGGTGAATGAATAGGGAAGAGCTCGTCCTTTTATCAATTCTCAGCATTCTAGAACCATTCGCATAGGGGGATGAGCAAGATAACCGTTTCGCTTATGGTGACCTGGATTACTATGCAGGTTTCATCTTTCGTTCACATAACTTGGGAATTTTTATGTGTTTTAATTTGTGTTGGGATGCTACGTAACAAGGTGTATTTCAAGTGTAACTCTACCTTCGTAAAATCTGTCTGACTCGGTACCTTACGTGGCTAAAGAGCAAAATGATGACTGAATTACGAAAACTCTTGATACATTATAAGACCACTGACTCTATTGTGGTAAACAACAGTGAATGGCGTTTGTTTGCTATTTTGTAAAATGGAAAAGTGTGGAACGAGATGGACTTAGCAGAATAATTACAGTTTATGGTGCCTTTGACCTTTACGACCACAAATATGCAATGTATGGGTGCGATGCTTAATGCAGCTACATATTTTTGTATTTTTGATGGATTGATTTTTGTGAATATGAAGATGAGATGCGAGAAAAGCTCTCTATTGATGAATTTGAGCATGCCTAGAAATGAGATGCAAATTTTTGTTGTTTTTGATGATTTTTTTTTTTTTTTTTGAATTTTCTTGATGGTGACCAAGGGATTTCGAGAATCCTTTGGGGCCTTTTTGGGGTGACCAAGCGATTTTAGAGATCCTTGGAGCTTTTTGGGATTGACCAAGCGATTTTAAGAATCCTTGGAGCATTTTTGGGATTGACCAAGCGATTTTAAGGATCCTTGGAGCATTTTTGGGATTGACCAAGCGATTTTAGGGATCCTTGGAGCATTTTTGGGATTGACCAAGCGATTTTAGGGATCCTTGGAGCATTTTTGGGATTGACCAAGCGATTTTAGGGATCCTTGGAGCATTTTTGGGATTGACCAAGCGATTTTAGGAATCCTTGGAGCATTTTTGGGATTTGGCTCTCTTAGATATGAAATGGGCGCAAATGACTGATGTTCAAGGGTTCTGTTTCCTTGGTTCCATCAAGAGAAGCTAGCCGGTATGTCCCGGGTCCTATTTTGCTATCAATAACATATGGACCTAACCAATTTGCCACAAATTTGTCCCTTAGGTGGGACGGCAAACTAGAATTCTATTGGTTTTCCTTCAAAACCAAATCACCAACCCGAAAGTCCCTCGGGTGAACTTTCATGTTGTAAGCTTTCTTAAGTCGCTCTTGATAAATACGTAAATGCTCGAGAGCATTAACGCGTCGTTCATCAAGCAACGTAAGCTGGTCTAACCGGGCCTGCCATGCGGAGTCATCATCGATGAACTCCTGCATTGATATGCGCAAGGAAGGAATCTCCAACTCTAGAGGCATGACTGCCTCGGAGCCATACACGAGCGAAAATGGAGTGGCCCCAGTGGGTGTCCGAATGCTAGTGCGATAGGCCCATAGGGCAAGTGGGATTTGAATGTGCCAATCCTTATGACTTGTCTATGATGGTCTTTTTGAGGATGGCAACTAGCATTTTGTTTGACGCCTCGCTTGCCCATTCGCCTGCGGATAATAGGGTGTCAAAAAACTATGCTGAATTTTGTACTTTGTGGTCAAAGCACGCACGTCTTTGTTCTTGAATGGCGTCCCATTATCCGAGACTATTTTGGATGGAATACCAAAATGACATATGATGTTATGCAAAATGAACTCCACAATGCGGGGTCCTGTCGTAGAGGTAAGCGGAACTGCTTCCACCCACTTGGTAAAATACTCTGTGGCCGTTATGATAAACGTGTGATGGCCTGACGATGCAGGGGAGATCTTTCCAATTAGATCGAAGCCCCACTGCAAAAATGGCCAAGCAGACTGGACTGTCTGCAAGGCCTCGGGAAGGTACGTGCATCAAATTGGCATGATGTTGACACTTCACGCACTTCTTGACATATGCGCAACAATCTCGCTCTAAAGATGGCCAATAATAGCCCATGCGAAGAATGCGCTTTGCGATGGCCATACCACTGAAGTGGCCACCACATGTACCATCGTGCGCTTGGGCGACTGCCCAAGTGGACTCTTGTTGGTCCAAGCAACGAAGGAGGATTCCTTCATAGCTACGACGATACAAAATGTCTCCTATCAAGACATACTTAGCCGCTTTCTGCTTGAGTGCTCGTTTTGCGGCATGAGTCAATCCAAGCGGGAGATTACCTAACTTGAGGTAGTCTCTAATGGGTAAATACCAGTCCTGTTGATCAGAAACCTCGACAGTATGAACAGCCAATCCCTCTTGAAGTTCATCCCTAGCGAACGTTGAATGGGATAGAACCTGTAAGAATAGCGTTGTGTTGCTATTAATGGGAGTAGGGGAGAACAAGGACCCCCAGTTGGCATGTTTCAGATGATCTTGGATTCGAGAGAACTTATCCGAGGATGGTTCAATCTGGATCATGTGGATTCCTGGCGTCAAGTCTGAGCTTGCACGCTCCATCATGGATTGCGATAAGGTTTTGACTTGAATGGTTGTCATATCACCGGAAAGGTCTTGCGGGATTAGTGACCCCAAGGAGGCCATTGTGTCCACAAAATGATTCGATGATCGAGGGAGTGCCTCGATGTCATACCACTCAAGTTTTGCCAAGAATTTGTCCACAAGGGCTTTATAAGCCTGTAGGACTGGGCATTTGCATTGATATACCCCTTTGACTTGATTGACTATTAACAACGAATCACCAAAGATGTTCAATCATTTGATGTTCATGGCGATTGTTGTCTGAAGACCTATGAGCAAGGCTTCATACTCTGCATTATTGTTGGTGCATGGGAAGTTTAATTTAAATGACAGGGGCATTGGAGCACCCTGCGGTGTGAAGAATACAATTCCCATGCCACCACCTTGCTCACATTTAGAACCATCGAAGAATAGGGTTATGTCGGCTTGTGACTCAGGCTCATCAGAATCTGGCGATTCTGAGACATGGAAGACCCCATCATCGGGTAGTTCTATGACTAGAGGCTGATCGTCTTCAAGAGGAGCCTTCGCTAGTTGATCGGCTATGACCTGTCCTTTGATAGATTTTTGTCCAATAAACTCTATGTCAAATTCCGTCAACAACATGATCCATTTCGTCGTGCGACTACTATGATAAGTACGACTCATCATGTATCGCAATGGATTCTCCTTAGACACAACATACGTAGTGTTGCTCAGCATGTAGTGGCGTAGCTTTTTGGTAGCAAACACCACTGCCAAGCGAGTTTCTCAACGTATGCATAGTTAAGTTCATAACTGACCAGGGTGCGGCTAAGATAGTAAGTAGCCTGTTCCTTGTGAAGTTCATTCTTCTGGGCTAGCATGGCACCCAGTGCCACCTCAGTAGCTGAGATGTATAAGTAGAACGACACTCCTGGTCTAGGTGGTGCCAATACTGGCGGCGAAGCCAGGTATTGTTTGATGTCGTCAAAGGCTGACTGGCACTCGTCATCCCAGTGAAAGGTAACCCCCTTGTGCAATAATTTGTTCATGGGTCGGCACTTGTCAGATAATTGCGCTATGAAGCGCTTAATCGACGTGACCTTTCCCTGTAGACTTCTGAGCTGCTTGATGGTAGTTGGGGGAACCATTTCAAGGATTGCCTTGACTTTCTTTGGGTCCACCTCGATTCCTCGCTTTGAGACTATGAAACCCAAGAGTTTTCCAGATGTGATGCCAAATACGCACTTCTTGGGATTTAGTCTAACTTTATGCTCCATGAGGCGATCGAGGATCTTGCTTAAGTCATCGATATGATTTGAGCGCAAAAGAGACTTGGCTAACAAATCATCCATGTAATCTTCCAAAGTTTTATGCATGTAGTCATGGAAGATGTACGTCATGGCACGTTGGTAGGTGGCACCAGCATTTTTAAGGCCAAAAGGCATGACCTTATAACAAAATGTCCCCCAAGGCGTTGTGAACGCCATTTTTAGTTGGTCTTCAGGATTGATACGAATCTGATTGTATCCTGAGAAACCATCCATGAGGGAGAGCATTTCGTGACCTGTTGTAGCGTCTACCAATGCGTCGATGCTCGACAAGGGGAAATCATCCTTAGGACTCGCTTTGTTTAGATCTCAAAAATCGGTGCATATGCGAATCCTCCCATCGGGCTTTTTGACGGGCACCATGTTGGACAGCCATGGCGGATAATCCATGCAGATGACAAACTGTGCATCCAACAACTTTTGCAATTCATCTTTGACCATCAAGGCCACTGTTGGGTGCATCTTACGTAGTTTTTGCTTTACGGGCTTGATTGTCGGATCAAGCGTTAAATTATGCGTGACTAGCTGCGGGTCTAGTCCTGGCATATCCTTGTATGACCATGCAAAAACCTCCTTCTTCTCTTTGAGAAGGGCAATGTAGTCGGCTTGCTCTTCAGGGGATAAGCTTACCCCCAACTTGATAATCTATGGATTCATTGGATCCAAGCCGATATCTACGTCAATCGTCTCCTCGACTGACATGTGGGATCCGTCCTCCAACTGATGTGGAGTCGGGATCAAATGGATATCATCAGCTGAATTTAAGTCTACGTTGGGAACCTCGGGTTCCTCTTCAGCCTAAAAAATATCCTGAGTTGTCCCTGGGGTAAAATGAGGCATCTTACCGAAAGGCCAGTACTCTGATGGTGAGAGAGGTGAATTGACGCGATCCCAATCGATGGCATCTGTGTCTAGATGCAATGACCATGCTGGATCGGCCGGATTGCGGATGGGTGCGGTCAAATCAATGGAGATCATGTGGATGGAATGAATTTGGTCTCCATTACCGTGGGTATGATAACTCGAACATTCTGGATGCTCCCTATACTCGGATCCGGCTCTAGGGGAACGGGCACGAACGGATCGGCCCTATGTGCTGATAGGAGGACAGGGTCTTCCCTCGACACTGATGTCATTATAGGGTCTCGGGGTGGACGGTGCTCATCGTAGATTTGGAGCCATGGATCCAACACTTGGTCCCACCCTGCTGGGTCTACATACCATTCATGCCCTAACCTTATGCCTAATTGTCCCATCAGATCTTCATGAGTTAAAGGGCGATTGTGCCATCGTGCATGATTAAGATAGTCCATCTCAGTTTCGTCTTCGTAATCATCGTCGGTGATCCAAAGGCCCTCGTTGGCCCCGACAGCTATTTGCGACATATTATGCTCATCTTGTTCGAGCAAATTTATCTGATCCCATTGTTGTTGTTCCACACTCGGTGGGGGGACCTGATTCTCTTGACACTGCATTGGCTCAACTGGAACCTCTAAAGGGAACAGCTTCAAAAAGATCTTTGGACACCGTTTATGTTCTCCTTGGGAGTTAGTGTCCGAACTTTCACCTCTCTCTAGCAAAGGAGAGGGATTACTGATGTTACCAAGGGTGTTTGTTGACCATGGGAGGTAATCTCCCAATGTATATTCTGTATTTGGGTTGGCATAAGGATCTGATGCCAATCCACCCTTGTTGCCTATTCCTAGGCCTTGCATGTTTTCCACCAAGATGTCTAAGGGCAAGGGGTGGTTGAACCCTACTCCCGACTTATCATATGGCATTTGGTATCTTGGTTGGCAAAGGACACGCACCCCTTGCTCATATCTGCCTAGCCCGTATCCATGCCAATTGCATTGGCCGAGATATCTCAGAGCGAAGTCCGGGTTTGACAGATAATTGACATTTTTTGCAAAAGGCTCTTCGTCTTCGTCCTTTTGCTTGCATGGTTCAGGACCATGATCAAGGCCCCCATACACAAAATTAGTCTGGTTTGGTGGGTAACCTAGAGGAACAACTGTTCCTATGGGAAGGCGAGGTCTCCCCATGTCCTGTACTGATTCTAGCACGGGCGTTGCCACAACATTCTGCACTAGATACTCCCCCAGGCCCGTACTGGCCATTTCAACCGTAATTGTTGATGCTTGGGAGGGAGGGAATGGGAGGCCTTCCTGAGTCCATTCCATGTTTGGTGGGTTAGGAGTCTCAGCTTCCGTTGTGCTAGGTATTTCTTCTGTTGATACAGTTGATATTGTTGGCAACCCCTCTTCTAGGGGCTGAGCCTCTTCCAGGATCTGTTTTCCTTTGTCCTTCTATTTAGCCAGTGGTGATTGGTAGTGAAGGAACAGATGATGAAGACTCACCTGGCTGGGATTTTGATGATTTGGTCACCAGTGGTGCCCGTGGTATTGGACCCTGTTTAGATGGATTTAACTGGAAATCCAAATGCGTTGAAGGGAGGGTCGATTGAGGCATTAATTGCACCGCATTGCAATATTTGAAGGGTTCTAAGTCCATCGGGACTACATGTACTTCTCCTTCAAATGCATACTTTAGACACTGGTGAGCGATCGAAGGGACACACTTCATGTCCCTGATCCATGGCCGCCCTAGCAGTATGTTGTAGGCCATCTCGCCTTCCAAAACATGGCACAATGTAGGTATTGTCTTTTGTCCTACCTAGACGGGTAGAACAATTGTGTCGACTGTCGAGCATATTGCATCATTGAATGCTCGCAGTGTGTATGTGGAAGCCGTGATATGAGAGGTTGGAAGCTTCAGATGTTTTAATGCTGTGGTAGTAATGATGTTACTGGACGAGCCAGTATCTACCAACACTCTCTTGTACGGGATCCCGTTGACCCGCGCGATAACGTGTAGGGGTGGATCTGCCATGTCATTCGATATTGTTTTAACTTCATCCTCTCTGAAGGTAATGACCGGCTCCGTACATCGTTTCACATGTCCCACGAAGTTATTGAAAGAATTTGCTTCGTGAGGCTGTAATTCGATGGCTTTCAAAATTTCCATGAGAGCTTCTCTATGGGGTGTTGACTATTGAATAAGCTCGTAAATGGAAAGCCTAGCCGATGTGGTCCGCAAACTCTGCATGAGTTTGGTCCGTATCGTGACCTCGGGTCTAGGCGGAGGCAACTGCACAGGGCATTGTTGAGGTTGCGACGTTGTTGGAACTTCTCTTGTAGCTGCCTCAGGAGCAACTCCTGGGTACTTTTTGTTCCTGGTCACTATGCTGATCATTCCCACAAATCCTTGCATGGGAAGATTCTATCGCACCTCATTGACCTAAAGAGGTTTTGCCTGTGCCTCGTGGGTAGGCAAAGGGTCCTTGAATACCCCCATCTGTTGATTATTTGGCGCTATGGGGTTGTCCACGGCCAATGTTTTATTATCGATCAAATCTTGGATTAATCCCTTGAATTTCCAACATCCATTCAGGTCATGTCCCCTTCGCCTATGGAACCTACAATATAATTCCTCTCTGTATCCCTTAGGCTTGGGAGCGTTAGGATCTAGGGTTTGGATTTCTGGAAGGGTGACTAAATTTGCCGCTGACAAGCGGTCAAATAGGGAGTCCCTGGACTCCGCATAAGGGGTGAATTGTCGCCTAGGGTGACGTTGCTGATTTTGCTCCTATTTTTTATTATCTCTTTCATAATTAGGAGGCACTGCCTGATAATTAGCCTTTTGGGGCTGTATTTCTTGCACAGGCTTGGGGACATTTATCGCAACTTGATTAACCGCAACGGGTTGTGATTGCGTAGTCCCGGTCTTAGTGTTTTTGTTCCACTCTTTCTTTTTAGGCTTGGCGATTGTGCCCTCCCCTATTTTGATCTCTTCTATAACTTTGGCTTGCGCCAAAGCTTCTTCTAGGCTGGCGTATTGCTGCAGCAACAATAGCCCAGAGATCGATTTCAAGCAGCTCCATGCAAACATCTATGTGAGGTCAGACATAGGGGGAAGGTAGGGTAGCTTAGAAAGTAGAGCCCTCCATCGATTCTCGTATGCTGCCATTGTCTCTTCCTCATATTGCTTGAGGCTGGCCAGATCACTCAGTGATGCCTTCTTCTTTGTGTTGAAGGCAAAGCATTCAAGAAACGCATCTACTAATTGATCTAGGTTATTTATGCTGTGTTTTGGTAACTGTGTGAACCAATCCGAGGTAGGACCTATGAATGTGGTTATGAATGTCCTAAGCAACAATGCATCATTATCTTGAATGCCGAAGCATTGGCTCAGGAATCTTGTGACATGTTCTTGTGCATCCTCTTCACCTTTAAAGACTGCCAATTGAGGCAACTTGAAATGTTCGGGGTAAAGAGGTGTGGGCACTGAGGGATGCACTGGATGACTGCGGAGTTGACGTAACGTGGGCTTTTGATGCCCAGAAGCTTTTGTCTCCATAGACTCCAAACGCTCTAATAGCGCTTTGTATGCATCGAAAGATTTAATTTCTTCCTCTTTTGTTTGCTCCCATTGTGAGTTATGGGAGACTGGAGGCCTATGGGGGGTGGCCGAATGGCAGCCCTCCCGCCTTGATAGGGCATTTTGGCCCATTCTATTTTTGGTTCATATTCCTCATGAACTTCCTGAGGAGTCTCTAGGCGAGACCTATGACCCTGAGTGAATCCCTGCTGAGGGTATCCATCATTGTTTCGGGGAGTGGCCTCCCTCTCGGGTCTATAAGGTCTCGGAGGCAAAGCTTGACGAGGTCGCGGAGACCTGTCCTGCACCAAAGGGTTATGCCTCTCATATTGTTCTACTTTTTGGGTGTGAGGGGTTGGCACCCTCTCAGGTAGTTTATAACGCAGCTCATCCGCTTCATGCTGCATGCGCTCTTTATTAAGGTGGTATAAGTACTCTAACTCCTGATGACCTTGCTCAAGCTGCGTGATTCGGGCTTGGTGGGCGGCATGTCTGGCGACTGTCGGGTCAATTTGGTCTACCATATTTTGCTCAGGAGGCTTGAATGTTTCTCCTATGTATTTGCCTCGATCTTGATGATCTAAAATTTCAATGGGTCGCTTCCCTCTGTCGAGGTTGGCGGCATTTACTTGAGGCTCTGGCCTCGATGGGTGACCATGATATCTAGCAGGTGTGGAAATGCAAGGTTCCCATGTTGTATGTTGTTCTCGAGGAATGCGATGGTCTTCCTCGTACTCCCTTTCATGGGTGTGAAAGGGGCGGGCAGAGTTAGCTCACCCTGTGTGGAGAGCCCTGCGCTCTGGGTTTTGTCTTTCTATTCTAATGGGAGGCAAAGGAGAGGTACCATATTCACGTTGTCTCTCCTCATGGACACTGTGCCTCTCTAGCGCTTCATTGCGCTGTGGCCACTCGGATCTAGCCTCAAAAGGTGGTTTTCTATTTACGTCGAGTGCCACATGTAAAGCTTCTTCCCGAAAGGGGCTGTGTTGAATGGGCATACTCCACAGAGGAGGGTCCCAATAATTCCTTCTTGATGTGGCCTGATGTGGACTCTCTTGTAGGCCAGACCGCCAAGGCGGTATGGCCAAGTCCTCAGGGCTAAAGCGAAGGCGACCAACGCCCTCTCTTTGTGCACCTTCCGCAGCATCCGCCCTTGATTGGGCTTGGCTACGGGTGTACACCATTGTGGTGCTTCTCTACTAGCTAAGCAGATTTTTATCTCGTTTATGATGATTTTTCTTTTTGTTACACTAAGCAGAAATGAACACACACATACACAAACAGTGATTATCTCTTTTAAGGATTTAATAGTGTGTCCTAAACTGGTTTAGTGCATTTTGATGTTTTGTTTTGTTTTTGCAAGTTTTGAAGAACGTTTAAATGCATAATGTTGGCTCATATGACTCCCATAAATGGTCGCCCCTTCAATATACCATTGCCGGACCGATATACCAACCTCTCTATATACCCGCCCTTACGAGAGGGAAACTATAGGTACGTGAGAGCAGATGGTACGTGGAACATAGGCGGTACGGAAGGGGGATTGTCCTGTTAATGACACCTACCATAGAAGACTTATCCTCGCACGCATGGGAATCACCCCAGTGACACTCGGTCAGCTTTCATCAGGATTTACGCCTAACAACAGTGACAATCGGGGAAATGGATGCAAAGCTAAGCCAAGGTGGTGATGAACCCACCGTTGGTCTTGCTCAAGGGCTGGGGTCTTACGACCAGCTCCTTGGTTAAAAACGTGCCACGTGATGTGTGTGTGGTTTATTTTACTTAAAATTGAAACATGCAAGCAACCACTATTTTCTTTAAGCATGCAAGAATTGACAGAAAATGAAAGCAAAAAATCAGAAAATGACAAAGACAGTTTTGGAACCTTACCTCTTTTCTGCCTGGACTTGCTGTTTCTGATCCTCGGCTCTAAAAATTTACAGACAGAAATTCGTCCCTCTGTGAGACGAATTACAGAACAGAATTCGTCCCCGCGGAGACGAATTTGAATTCATCTCAAGGTCAGACGAATTACGATAAAGTATTCATCACAGTTAGAGACGAATAACAGTCTGCTTTAAAAAAAATTGTACCTGTCAAGCACAAAACACAAAAATGGATCAGTTACTTGATCTTAAAACCAGGGGACAGAGTCCCACCGTGATCGCCACTGAAAGCACGAGATTCTAGAAATAAAAGGAAAACTATAGCTATGCAATGTAAGACAAAATATAACGCTTTAATCCTATGCCTCTGAAATGCACGAAACAAAGAAAGGAGATAAATCAAAAATGAAAGAAAGATGTATGGAAAGCACAGCCCTTTTTATTCAATTTTCTTATCCTCGGTTACAAATACGTCTCCTCCCTTTTTAGGGGCTAGGAGCGTTAAATAGATCTTGGTTACAATTGTGACTTAGTCTTCCTCCTTCCGCATGCCCACATGCAAAATGGGCGGGCCAAAGTGTTGCCGCCGCTGATGTTGATGAGTCCTTGGTTCTTGCTACTTCCCCCGCAATCAAAGAAACAATAAAGGCGTTAGTAGCACCTGTTGCAAATGGAAACATTTGTTCCTTGAAATTAGTGAAAGATGTATGCCTAAGACTGACTAAAATGATACATGAAATGATCCTAAATGACCTGCAAATCTGACAGAGGTCAGAAGACATTACCAGAGGGCCACTGCCATTGAAACAGTCGGCCAATCTGCTTTCAACTGGAATTCATCCCTGGGCAGGATGAATTTCGACTGTTATTCGTCCCTGGGTGGGACGAATTCGCCTGTGATGAAAAGCCGAGTTGATGCCATCTAAATGTCACACCTCGAGATCTCCAAAACACCTGTAGACAAAAGGGTTAAGTAATTGGGGCCATTTTGGGATGACCCAGATGGTCGGATTCTCCCAATTTGACCTCCATCACCGAGAATTTGATGTTGTTACCTGCAAGTTAGTGGGACAACAAAGCGACAAAAAGCATGATGAAATCTGATCAAAACGTTATGGAATTGAAGCTATGAATTATCTAGACAACATAACATGAAATGCAAAATGAAAAAATGATCTAGAATACTTTAGAATGAAACTTAGAAAATGCGAGGGTGCCCGAGTGGGCCTCCCACCGTTGGCACTTGATTTTGGCGCCAATCCACTAGGGATGGGCCCAAAACCTCTTAGGATTGTGTTGTCGGCAAATTGGTGGATTAAGGTGGTCAAATGTTGGGTTTGGGTTCGGATCCACGCTTCCAAAAGCCACCCAATAACCTCTCTTGCGAAAGAGATTAATGGATGTGAAAAGGTGAATCAAAAAGGATGCAATAGGGTGTTCAATTTGGCAGCACTTCGTTGCTTGAAAATGCCTCCAACTTGTCCTTTTTTGGGTGGGAAAGTCCACCATTTTATAGACCCATGGGGTCTCTTTGGAGGGGCATGCAGGGATGCCATGTGGCGGCCATGCCTTCCCAAGAGGGAGGAGACTCCTCCCTGACTTGGGCTTCCATGACTGCCTTTGTGACAGTCCACTAACTGCCAACCTACCCACCTACACGCGCATGCACGGCAGGAGGCAATAATTGACTGTCCTTGGCTGCCACTTGGCGGCATTTTTCTTTTTGCCCGTTAAACCTGGAATTCGTCCTGACCAGAGACGATTTCAGAATTCGTCCCTGGGTGAGACGAATCCCAGTTAGTATTCGTCCCTGGGTGAGACGAATACTGGGCAAAGTGCCTGAATGTGCCAAATTGCTTCTTGACCTTACAAAATTGCTATGAAAGTGGTTAGGACCACCTTTTTTAACCTCTGAGGGCTGCCCTAGGGGCTGTGTGTGTCAAAGCGATCAGTGTTTGCAGTCACATAATCGGATTGGTGCTGTTTTGGTGTCTACAAAAAGTACCATTACAATGTTTACAAGGCCCCAAAGGGCTTATGTATACAATACATTATAAATTTGGTTATGACATTAAGTGAAGCTTAACCGCAATAGATTTAAATAGTCTCAAACCATTTTCTTTTGAATACACAACACCTCTCAACTCACCAATACATCACCCCACTTACTTATGTCTCATATATATCCTCTTTTTGAGTAATAGTGATTAATATGTATCATCATATCTTACACCTTCCATCTTGTCCACTTCCATATTTTTAGACATCCATAAGGAGAAAGAAGGGGTTAAACATAGTCTTAAGTTTTATTCTAGGATGGAGGATTATTTTATCATTTTGTTAAATTATTTGTGGTATAAGGATAGGTTAATTAACTTAGGACTTTAATTATTCTACTAAGGTACATTTAAATGAAACAAAAGAAGTTTCCATATATTCATAATATTATTATAACATATATTAATTTTATAATTTTCCATGGGTAATAGATCTATTCAATCTGGTTTCAATCTTGTGAACGACCTCCATCATCATTATTGTAAACTCCTCTCCTTATAAAATTATAAAACACATAATTCAACTTTATCTTCATACATAAGCAAATATGATTCGCAAGATAAACTCATGAGCATACCTTACAAGAAACCACTAAACATCTATATTGGTAAAAAGTATCATAGTTTTTTAATTGCTTTTATCATTTGTATTTGTGATTCATACCTATAAAACACATATGCACTTGGATTTTCCACATGGAGCTTTCAATTTATTTAAATCATCATTAATATATATAATTCTATCATTTTCAAATATCATACATACAAATCCATATATGAATTCATGTCAATTCAACCTATATATCTAATTATATTTCACCAATTGGTAATTAAACTTTTGAAAATAACATTTTAAATAACACATTTAATTCCATATAGATAAAAATCATTATTTATTAAGTTGAAGCATACTAATATACCATTTATAACATATCATTTACCATAAAAATAATTCTAGTTTATAAACGGGTTAAGATGTGGGCATTACTTTAAGTTAATAAATTGATGCTTATTTTTTATAGCACAAATATTTTTTTTAAGTAGGATTTTGGAATGGTTTCCATTTCTATTTTACATCGACTTAGTTACATTGAGCTATTTTATGCCACCAATATTTGAACCTTGGTATGGGCTACATAAACTATTTTTTCCAACCATTGAACCAATGACCTATTGGTTGGATAGCACAAATATAATGTATATTTTTTATACTATTATTATACTTAGAAAATTAATCAATATGCCAATTATAGAAAAAAATATTAGTGTAATATACATATAGTTCTACCAATACTAACACCAATATTTTACGCTAATGGATTGAAAATTTATCATATTTCTTCTTGAAAACTCAACCTTTGATTATAGATATAGAAGAATAGATATTATTACCTAGGTGTTGTAGGTGAGTTGGAGAGGAGAGGGCAATCCTCCAAGGGATGTCCCAAGTTCAAATATCCACCCTACCAAAAAGCTAAATTGGGTATCCAAAATCCAATTGATAATGTTGGTGCTGGCAAGGTCGGGTGCGACTCTCGGGTGACTTTGATGGTGTAGAACCCTCTGTTCATGGTCTCTTAGACCAATGTGGCCCTGCAAGGGGTTTTTTGCTTCTTTTTTTTAAAAAGAATAGATATTAGAAAATTATAAGAAAGCATATGAAAAATATATAGTGATCAAATATGATACTCAATATAAATAAATTAAGAACACAACAAATATAATTGTAAAATATAGAAGAATAATATCAAAATTAAAATTAATTAAGGAAGACAAAAATTAGATCTATATACAAATTAAGAGTCACCATGTAATATGCCAAAAATTCTAAATATATGATTAGAAAATTCAAGTACGTGCTCAAATATTGATAGAAAAGAAATGTATTGAACATTTTATTATCATATTTTATTTGAAGGACACAACCTTTTATTCTAGAGTGATTAGAACTATAATAGATATGATTAAATATATAAAAAATCACATTAATAACATACAAAAACCAAATAATAGCATACAAAAATAAAGGACATAATAAAAATAATACACATGAAACACAGAGGAACAATGTCAAAACCAAAAATAGTTAATAATAAAGAAGAGTACATGACATATAAGTAGACAAATAAGAAGATAAACAATACATGGTATACTATATTAAAATTATGAATACGTGGAAAAGAAACATGAGAATATATAAATGCATGGAACAAGAAACATGAGAATACATGGATCCATTTGTAACATATTATTATATATGAAAATATTATGGGGGTACCCACAAATATTCATACCTTAATACTTCTCTCAAATCATGTCATTTATCTCTTTTCTTCTTTTTAATCTATAATATCTTTTATTACTCTTCTTCCTTTATCTAGATATGATTGTGGTTTTAGGATGTTTTTGCAAAATATTGTGAATTCCAACATTTTAACAAAGCTAAAAATGAAGCAATGATGCTCAATCACACAAAAAATATTGTACAAGGTAAACTATGACATATATGGACAAATTTTTAGGTCTATTAGATTCCTTACAAAATTTCAAGGGGGTCCTTGACAATAATTTCCCCTGATGTAACGCACTTGGAGGTACCAAATAATGTAACACCTTCAACATCCCCAACAGCTCCTCCAATGTATTGATTAATTTTTCTTAGATGGAGGTAATATTTTCTACTTATATATATTCATTATTGGTCATGTTAAAATATTTCAATTGTATTTAAGTGTATATCATGGACTAAAGTACTGAAACTCAATATTGTCTTTGGAAAATAGGCAGTGCAGCCTACAAGTATCAAAACAATTAGTCATGTGGAAGAATTATGTTCTATTCCATTCAAATAATTTATATTTCTTCTTTGAAAGGCTCAACACATTACTTTTTGATTTGGTTGTTGTTCCTTATTAATGTGATAATCATTTTGATAATATTCAATTTTGTCATTATCATGTTATTTAGAAGCAAACTTCTCAGTTTCAAAAATATTTTCTATAATGTGAGTTTGTGGAGAATTTGAAAATTGCATGGTTATAATGTATACCCATTTTATATATTTTATTTATTTGCATGTTTTTTTCAAATAATAGATATAGTCAAGGCGATATTCATAGCTTTAACAAATTTTCAATATTTTTCTCCCCAGCCATTAATTCTAGTTGGATCTACAAAAAAAAATTATGTTCTTTATCATTGGAAACTAAACCCAATGTCAAGTGGCAAGTAAAACTTATCAATGCCCAGTGGTAGTCTCTTGCTACTCAAATTTAGAAAGTCCATATTCAATACAAAACTTAACTTCTTGGATGACAGGCTCTATATCAAAACTTTCCAACTTCTTGAAAGTTTAGCTTTGAATTTACATATTTCCCTTCATTGTTAATTTTTTAATTCTTCAAAATTTCTTATTTACTTGTTTTGGTTTTGTGGCATGGCAAAATAATTTTGGAATGTCTTATACACTTTTATATTCCCCTCCTTCACTATAGGTTGGAAGATTTCTCTGCTTGGTTTTTCTAGCTGGACCATTGCCCCAAAATTTGGGATGTTTGTAAAGTCATCCTTCTCAAGCATATTTAGAACTTTATATGCAAAAATGTTTTTACTGGTTTTTCTCCTCCGTGGGGTATAGTTTTAGTAGACTTTACCTTTGATATTTTGCTTTATTTGAGACACATTTATTCCCATGTTCATGGAGCCTCCAACACACTAGAAGATGTCACTAACATTCTTCATCAACTTTACATGATCTGTGATCTTTATAAGGTCCAACAATAAATAAAAAATAAGGTAGGAAACAATTATGAACAAGTCAAGGAGCTCATTACTTCTATTTCTTCATTGAATATTTTACAAGATATAATGGTAGACATGACCAAAACTTCACCATATGACAAGGTTTACCATGGATGAATGATGATATTTAACATATTGTGGCAAGATACAACTATAATATTTTTATTGCTATTAGTTTTTTTTTTTTATGTGTATTTAGTTATAAAAATTTACTACTTATTTACCTATTTTTTAAAAATAATACTAATACAATATTATTTGAATATTCTAAATAATAACATAATATAATCCAACTTTTAAAATAAATAAATTGTCCATTGATCTCTTAAGTCAAAATACGTAGCTTGATACATACAAGTAACCATATTATATTTTTAGTTGCACCATATGATCCATGCCAAAAATTAATTTTGCATAAGCATGATTGAGAATATAGTTAAGAACTACATTGTGACACCCATCTTGAAATATTAAACAAACTCTTGATTATTAAGATTGATTGAGCAACCCTAGGAAACAACAAAATTACGTGGTCATAATAGTAGTAGGTTAATGATTGAATATCTTATTTTTAATGACTTGATATTAATTTTAAACTTTATGTTTTAAATATTGAATATAAAACTAAAATCGCCTTATTTTAAAAATAATATTTACCTTTAGTTCAACAAAATTTAAAATACAAAAGTTGATAAGCATATATTATTTATATGAATTTATATATTATTTATATTAATTTAAATAAAAATAGTAAATTGTGAGTAATGCACACATAGCTATATTTTATTTGTTTTTAATTAATAAAGTAAGTTGGTAAAATTAGGTTTGATAATGTAAAAGATCATCTTTAAATTACAAGTGCTAAATTCAAAGATGGAGGGTAATATTTAAAATTATATGAATCTAGTTGTTTGGGGATACTTTTTACTAAGTAAACCCCACGTAGGTTTTAGATGCCTAGACAGAGGGATGCATGCCATTTTCCTATTAAAATCCTTACTTTATTCAAAAACATATTGAAGTTGAAAAACAAGGCACAAGTATAAGTATTAATAAATAAAAAAAGCACATGTAATCTAATTGATATATAACCCTACATTATTAATTTTGAAGTAGTATTTTTATCTGTATAGACAATATCTTTGGAAATATAAGCATATATAGAAAGAAATAAAATGATAGATAATTTAGCAAATTACAATGTTGAAATGTATCTTTTGAAAATTAAATAGTTCAAGAGATGTAACTTGTATAGTGATATTTTATATTTACCATAAATGATATCATGCATTTGAGTAGAAAACAATGAATCTAAAGGATCTAAAAAATGTCTTTTATAGAAAGGAAAGTTAATAATAATTTGTGAACATGTTATTTGGATATGGTCTAATTGAATTATTTTCATATATAATATGTAATATTTTAATTAGAGCGGCCTAAAAGAATTTGAGAATAAATTATTGAACCATATTTTATGATAAAAAGTCATGCCCAAGATGGTTTAGACAAAAAAATGTAATAACTTTTTTAGTCAATTAAACCATATCTAGAAAATATTTTTATCACATAAGTTTTATTTATTTTTCTATTAAATATAATTATTTATCTTCTTCAAAAAAAATATAAATATCAACACACTGATTGGCTAAATTATCTACTGCTTGTTTTTTCTCTATAGATATGTTCATGTTTCCAATATATTATATCTAATAATATATGATGAACATTTGCAATCATATTATTTTTTATCCAATCCCCATATCCATTTTTTCATAGTATTAACCATAATTTTTTAATATCCTCAATTGAAATACATTTTCATATTTTTCCAATAGTAATTTTAATGCTTATAAGAATTACCCTAGACTCTACATAGTAGTTAATTAAAGTTTTGTATGGGGAGAATTTTTCCTTCACTATTTAAAAAATACCACCTTCATAGGCTTTTACTAGATTTCATTTCTAATCACTATAAAAAAATAATTATGATAAACCAAATTTATGAACATTTTTATTTTACCCTAGACCAAATAAAATCTTTTATTTTAATGTCATTATCATAGATGACTCTTCCATGTATGTTCAAATCTTGTAACCTTTCTACCACTTATTTTTTGTACTTGAGACTTCCTATGATGAGAACTCTTTTTGTAAACAATTTGAAAGAGAGGCAATAATACTATTTCAAACTTAGGCATGATGAGATTTATTTTTAAAAATATATTATTCCTTCAAGTCGTAAGTTCCAAAGATAATTGTAGGACCAATGCTCCACAAAATACATAATGCTTTAGATTTGAAATAATTAATCCAACATTTCAACTCTTTCAGTGTTGGTGGAGCTACCCAATATATTTTCATATTCTAAATAAAGTAATCTTAAATAGTGTGAGCAAAGGAATAATACAATATAAAAGGATTTGATGTTTCTAAACCCTTATCATACAAAGCACATTTAAAATATCCATGATACCTTCTTTTTGTGTACTCTCTCCTATAAGAATATTACCTTAAACTACTAACCAAAGGAATGTTGAGGCCTTAGGTAAAGTATCTAGTGACCAAATATTCTTAAAAAAAAATCTTTAGGAGTAGAAAATTTTGATTGCTTTAAATTCTCATAGTCCAACTTGACCAAGTATCCACCATCTTTTCATGTAAAAATTGAGAAAAAAAACTCTTGAAGCATATTTTGAAGTTCATCTCTAATTTATTTGAGTTACTCTTATTTAACTAGGTTACAAAGAGAAATCCATGGTCTAGAGTTTTTGCTCATATTAATCTAATATTTGATCTTTAGATCTTTACAAAGTAGGTATGTTTGAGCCAATGGTTTTAATTTTGAATCAGAGATAAGGGGATAAGGCTTCAGCCAAGTATTAGATCAAAATTTGTATAATTACTTTATTTACTAATCATCTAATAAATTTTTTTATCAATTGCAAAAAAATTGATTATAAGTTCCTTGTTGGAAATCCTTTGGGTAGGGTACTATAGCCTGTTTCCATCCTTTCAATATTTTTTTAATAACTTAAAAGGTGAATCATAGAATTTTCTTTACATAAAATAATTGTTTTAGTTGAAGTGTTTTATATATAAATCAAGCATTTATTTGAATTGACTTATGATCACACATTTTCAAATTTTCTCTACTTGTGTTCATTTGTATTTGATGAGATGCTAGTCTATACTTCATGTCCATAGAGTTCAATAAACACCACAAATAAGTTGAATAGTAATTGTGTACTCTTTCAATCTCATAATTATGCTTATCTAAATCCATTTCATCTTGTAAATAGTGTTATTCATCCTTCTAAAATTCTTTTTATTTTACTTGAATATAAACTAAGCTTGTTATTGAAATTTATTGTCATTGTTTTTTTAATAAGCTATGTGTGGATTCTATTGAGGCCACTCCCATTACAAAAATAAAACATTACATTGCTCTAGTTACATTTCCAACAAGTTAATTAAAGCATATCCAACTTTATATTTCTATCAAAGATATTTCTTTATTTACTCTTCTATTAAATATATTCTTCATCTTCCTCAAACTGCTAAGTTTCCACAATCAACTCCTTTTATATCAAATGCCTTCAAAATTTTAAATTTTGTTAATATGAAATTCAAGTGCAAATAGCTAACAGAGCTTCTATATCCAAAAACAAATTGCTAAGATATCTAAATGTAGACACCAAAACAACACCAATCTGATTATGTGACTACAAACACTGATCGATTTGACACACACAACCCCCAGGGCAGCCCTTAGAGGTTAAACAGTGGTCCTAACCACTTTTGCAGCAATTTTGGAAGGTCAAGAGGCAATTTGGCACATTCAGGTACTTTGCTCAGTATTCGACCCACCCTGGGATGAATTCAAATTGGGATCCGTCCCACCTAGGGACGAATTCTAAATTCGCTTTAGGGCAGGACGAATTCCAGGTTTAACGGGAAAAAAGAAAAATTGTGCCAAGTGGCAGCCGAAGACAGTCCATTAATGCCTCCTACCTTACATGTGCATGTAGGTGGGCAGATTGGATGTTGGAGGACTGTCACAAGGACAGTCATGGAAGCCCAAGTCATGGAGGACTTTCCTCCCTCATGGGAAGGCATGATTGCCACATGGCACTCATGCATGCCCCTCCAAAGAGACCCCCTGGGTCTATAAAATGTGTTAGAATACTGTTATACTGTTACTGTTTGCTAATATATTATTTGTCCTACTCTTGCATTTGTTATCTCGTTATAACAAAGTGCTTATTGTAGCTGGTTCGTTCCGGCGGTTCTCCATTGTAATCCTATTTAATGCAGAGCTGAATAATAATCATTGTTTCGAATTCTTACATGGCATCAGAGCCAGTTCTGTAAGATTGCTGCGCAGCGGGAATTTTTTTGTTTGCAGGGGCAAATTTTTTTTTTCAAAGAGAAAAAAAAAAAAAGGAGCGCAACACCTGAACGAAGCACAGGCCGCGAAGAGTCTGGTCCGCGCGCATCGCGAGCCTAGTCGCGTCGAGCGCAGCCGCGATGATAGACTCCAGGCGCACTGCACCCGCAGGGAAGAGGAGGACAACCCCCCGCGTGCGTCGGTTTGCATGCTGCAGACTGCAAGACGTCAGCCTGCGCGTTCGTGCAAACGTCTGTAGAACCGACGACTGCAGACCGTCGATCGTCAGCCGCGATGCGGGGACGAAAGGAGAGGCAGGGAGTCTCCTCTCCCTTCCCGTGGGCGACGCTGAGCGGGAAATTTGAAATTCCCGCTCGCGCTCCCACGCGGGCCCCGCGCGACGCGCTGGCCATCGCGATGTGGAGGGGGACCACCCTCCGGTCGCAGGGCAGGGATTTTTAAATTCCTTTTTTTTTCCCGCCCGCCGCCCGCCACAGGGGTATAAACCCCCCCGTCGTTATAACAAAGTGCTTATTGCAGCTGGTTCATTCTGACGGTTCTCCATTGTAATCCTATTTAATGTAGAGCTGAATAATAATCATTGTTCCGAATTCTTACAAAATGGTGAACTTTCTCACCCAAAAAAAAAGGTTGGAAGCATTTTCAAGCAACGAAGTGCTGCCAAATTGATACCAAGCTTTACCCTTTTCATTCACCTTTTCCACATCCTTGATCTCTTTCACAAGAGAGGTCATGGGGTGGTTATTGGAAGTGTGAATCTAGATCCAAAACCCGACATTTGACAACATTGATCTACCAATTCGTCGACAACCCATTATAAGAGATTTTGGGCCCATCCCAAGTGGATTGGTGCCGAAATCAGGTTCCAACAGTGGGCGGCCCACCCGAGCGCCCCGCATTGATGCGAGCCTAATCTTCTTTTTAGAATGATTAGGAATTTATGGAAGATTGTTGCTTTTATCACTTGTTTATCTTGCATTCCATGTTATGCTGTTTCAATAGTTTGTAGTTCCAGTTTTATAATGCTATGATCAAATATTATCATGTTTTGTCGCTTTTGTTGTCCCCACTAACTTGCAGGTTGCGACGTCAAATTCTCGTTTATGGAGATCAAATTGGGGAAATCCGACCATCTAGGTCGTCCCAAAATGCCCCCAATTAGCTAACACCTAAGTTTGCAAGTCTTTTGGAGATCCCGAGACGCTACATTTGGGCAGCATCACTTCGGCGCTTTGTCGTAGGCGAATTCGTCCTACCCGGGGACAAATTAAAGTCAAATTCGTCCTGCCCAGGGATGAATTACAGTTGAATTCGGATCGGCGGTGTTTTTTCTGACTGTTTTGATGGCAGTGGCCCTCTGGTAATGTTCCCTAGTTCCTGTCAAATTTGCAAGTTGTTTAGAATCAGTTCATTTATCATTTTATTCAGTTTTATGCATACATCCTTCATTGTTTTTTAGAGAACAAATGTTTCGTATTTGCAACAGGTGCTACTAACAATTTTGTTGTTTCTTTGAATGCAGGAGGAGCAGCAAGGATCAAGGATTCATTCACACAAGCAGCGACAACACTTTGGCCCGCCCATTTTGCATGTGGGCACGCGAAAGAGAGATGACTTTCCATTGATGTGACCAAGAGACAAGTTTGATGCTCCATTCCCCTAAAAAGGGAGGAAGCTAATTGTAACTGAATTTGAAATACATCAATAAAATAAGAGGGTTGTTTCGTTCCATTTTGGTTCTAATTTGTCTATGCTTTCTCCATTTTACGCATTTCTAATTTGTAGCATCAAGTTTAGTTTCGTTCTTGCATCGTGTTTGGAGTTTTCCCTTTTTGTTTTCCGGAATCTCGTGCTTTCACTAAAATATGTGGCTAAAATATTTGCTATCCAACTTCTAGAACAACCTCACAAATTATTAATACTTTTTTAGGATTCTTATTCATTCACCTAGTATTCTAAGATATTATTTTCATTTTAATTTTTAATTTTTTTATTTGTAAATTTAACCCCACTTCTTGTTAACACTAGTAATATTTAGTTTTTAATATCAATTCTTGTAATAGACTCCAATATAAAAATAAATTATTCATTTTCTTAATGGATAAAACTAGTTATGATGGTATTTACTTTCGTATGTGTAAGTCTTTTTTCAACCTCCTTATAATTCTTGCCATCAAAATAAAAATTTAAATACACAAAAAGTTTTACCACATATATCACATTGAATACAATCACCACGCTTTAAATTTGTTCATTCTTTGTCAGTATATAAAATAATAATAACATAATAAACACTTATTAATTAACATTATGAAATTAACTATAATGGGACCGCTTCATAAAATCTAATATTCTTGTAATTTTATGATATATACGATTTATTAGTATTCCATCTTCCATTCTACTTCAAAGAACCGCCATGATTTCACGTTGATATATACTTGTAAAATATAGAATATAATAATACAATGATGTTTTGAATTTATTTTATCTGTATCTTTCGTCGTTATTACGGAATCATTATATTATAGTTAATGATATTAAATTAAAGAAATGTTTTATTTATGTGTCCGATCTTTCAAAATGGAAGGCAGTGCCTACGTAGTAGAAGATCGAATACGTCTATTATTGTAAAATCAACCTTCTGGCAATTATTATATATATATATATAAGATATTTCGTTCATCCTATCGGCCAACACTTGGCGCCTAATGTGCCATTAGGTTAGGACCAATTGCTCTCCGGCGACGGATACCATTTTCCCACCTCAATTTTACTGTATTTTGTGGGCATGAAAATAACGCATTTGCTTTTCGCGTTATTTTTAATTTCTGATGTTCCCGATATTATCGCCCTTCACTTCATATTATTACACTTAACGAAAATGCCAACTAGAATAAATAGCATTAAAATTTAAAATGGATGCATCGAACAGAATGCTAAAGATATGGCTTCGCTTAATTCTAAAGTTTGGTATGGATAGTAGTCAGCTCCAAAAATAGCTCAGAATTCTGCTGCGAGTCGAGATACTGACCTCGTCTATTACAGAGTCAAGAAATTTTAATTTGCCAGCTGCGAGTCGAGATACTAACCTCGTCGACTGTTTCTTTCACGCAACATATTCAAAGTAGAGAGGAGACAAAGTCATCTTCTATTTACTTTCTCCACCAAATAAATTTATTAGACCCAGCAATTCATTACCAAAAGAACAGAACGCGTGATATCATAGGACAAGAATTAGCCACCATTTTTCCTCCTCAAGGAATAGTTCAAAACGGTCGAAATGTATGTAAAACTTCCATCATATTGCATAAGCTCAATGCCGGCGTCCTTGACTCGGTCGTACACGCGTAGAGGAAACGGCCTTCCCTGAAATTTTAATTTTTCAGTTTCAAGCCGCCGTCGGGGAGCGCAGAGCAAAGGAACCGAAGTTGGGCGGCAGGGAGTAAACTCCCGAAGTCGAAGTCGGGCTGCACTCCCGTTGGGCGTGGCGGGGAAAATTCACGACGTCGGGCGGAGTGGGCTGGGAAAACGTCCGGCTGCGCACGAAAGGGAGTGCGCAGTCCCACTGTGCTGCGTAGTCGGGCAGTTGGCACTTAGCCAAACATGGGTCCCGTCCGGCTGCGACAAGAATGCTTGCGCAGTCGGGCTACGCAGCGACAATGGGCGTCGCTCACACTTAGACAAAAATAAACTTTGCCGCCTTCAAGCAATTTCGTCCAAAGTCGTTGCAACCTCGGATGGCGCACGTCAAGGACTGCGCTAGTGGGAGATGCCAAGGCGTCCAGCAGCACACGGCAGAAGGTTTTCTGAATCGTTTCTTTGGAAAGCGATTCTGGGAATTTTCCCAAATAATACAGCGATAAGATGATGAAAGTGGGTGGTATTAAATTAGCTCTGAAGGCTAAGATTAAGTGCAGAAAAAAAGAGACACAGATGAAACTAAACAAATCCTTCACCAAGATACACGAACAACTAATAGCAAAATTTATTTATCTAAATGGGTGCTTTACAATCATCCTCAACTGAGGGTACACAAGAGGTTAAACTGCAGGAAAAAACTAAGAAACTAGTAAATGCTGAGGCTGCTGCTCGGACATGAAACAAATGAGCTTCTCTGCTCACTAAACAACTCTAATCTTTTGCTTTGTGAATGAGTGCTTCTGACTGCACTTCCTCTCTGCACCATTCCACCACTGCTCTCTAAGCTGCTGCTCCTCGAGTGCTACTATGCCTCACTCCTGAACTGCCTTATATAGCCACGGGGAGAGGAAGGTAGGGCTTATCTTCTGATAGGTTTTGACAGACCTTGAACTAGGTTTTTTGACCAATCGTCGAACTGGCATTAACTACACATGCTTGGCAAAGTGCGGTGATCATATTTACGATGATCAGATCTGTTAGGAATCACGTGTGACGTTAAGTCAAAAACATTTCCAGGACGCCCAACTTTGCGAGTGCAGTCTGACGTTGCCTAGGTTCGGAGCACAGTTGGGCAGAGGTGTGAAATCGAGATTAATATTTCTAACACCCTCCTTTAAGCCTGATTTCATAAGGGCTTTGACTCCAAGCTGCTGTCGCAATCTGCTGAAGTCCTCCTCCTTCAAAGGCTTTCTAAAAATGTCTGCCAACTGCTCCTTAGATCTACAAAACTACAACTGATTTTCATCAAAATTCACCAGCTCTCTGATGAAGTGATAACGAATGTCGATGTGCTTGGTCCAGCCATGGAACACTAGATCCTTCGACAGTACAATGGCAGAATTATTATATCAAAAAACCATTGTCGTGCCTTTCGAAGGATAGTTTAGTTCACTGAGAACTCTTTGCAGCCAAAATACATGCAATACAGCTGACGTGATGACAACATACTCTGATTCGACTATGGACAATGCAACAATGGCTTGCTTCTTTGACGCCTATGAGACTGCCCCTGATCTAAGATGGAAAGCATACCCAGAGGTGGTCTTTTGATCGTCGATGCTGCCAGCCCAGTCACTGTTTGTGTAGCCAACTACTTCCAACTGGTCCTGTCTCGCATAAAATAGGCCATGGTTTCACATCCCATTGACATAGCATAGGATTCTCTTGCCTGCTTGCCAATGCGTGTCCTTCAGAGTCTTCATAAAATAGCTAATTAGACTGACTTCGAACATCAAATTTGGCCGAGTTGCAGTCAATACATCAGACTGCCAACTAGCCTCTTGAACAGAGTTGGATCGACATTTCTGCCAGAGTCCAACCCACTCAGCTTCAAACCTGTGGCAACAGGTGTGATGGCAGGTTTGTTGTCTGTTGATTGGTCAACTTCAATGTTGAGAAAATACTTCATCAGCCCTAAGTCCATCATTTTGAACTAATTTTTCATGGTTGTTCTGAATTGGACAAATAGTGTTGTGTTGTTCCCAGTTTAAATCGAATCATCCACATACAAATAGATGATTATGAGCTCACCTGCATCTTTTGTATTCATGTATAGGGTGTTCTCATATGGGAATTTAAAAAACCCATTTTCCTAAAAATAACTGTCAATCCATCTCTACCAAGCCCGAGGTGCCTACTTCAAACTGTATAGGGCCTTCTTTAGCTTCAACAGTTTGCCCTCCTAGCCTTCAAACTCGTAACATGGTGGCTAATCTATGTAGACCTCCTCCTCCAAAAATCTGTTGAGGAAGGCTGACTTGACATCCATCTGGTACACCTTCCAACCCTGCTGAGCTACCAATGCTAGGATCATCCTAACTATGTCAAGTCGGGCTACAAGCACATATACCTCATGGTAATTGATGCTTGAATTTTGCTTGTAGCCCTTCCCTACCAGTCTAGCCTTATGTTGGTCCACTTCTCCTTGGGCATTGAACTTTGTCTTATACACCCACTTGACCTCAATGGTCTTCTTTCCTACTTGAAGATCTGTCAATTACCATGTATCATTCTTTTCAATGGATTCAATCTCCTCATCCATCGCCTGCACCCACTTTTGATTCTGACTTGCGTCTTCAAAATCCATTGGATCAACTTCAGTAAAGAATGCAAAGTTAGAGTACTCTTCATCTTCATGGGTTTGGGTTACCTCATAAATTTCTTGTAATATTTTCATCTTTATCGAAGTCTACAAGTTTGGGGTCTTGCTTGCAAGTGGAGGCATTAGAGATGGTGAGGTTGTGCTGCTACTAGCACCACTACTGCTATAGGTGGTTGCACACTACCCTCCTCCAAGTCAACAAACTCTACTACTGCTGGCTCAGGTTGGTCAGTCTTTGACTTCCAGTTCCAGGCTTCATCTTCAAGAAACTTCACATCACGGCTGATGATGAGCTTCTTCATCACAGGGTTGTATAGCCTGTACACCTTCGCCTGCTCACTATACCCTATGAAGATGCACTTCTCAGCTCTATTATCCAGCTTTTGCCACTTTTATTTTGGAACATATGCATAAGCAATGCACCTGAACACACACAAATGTGCCACACTTGGCTTCACATCGCTCTAGGCCTCCTAAGGGATTTTTTCCTTCACAATTTTGGTGGGATATCTGTTCAATAGATAGACTGCACACGTTACAACCTCTGTCCAAAACTCATGCTACAATCCCTTCACCTTCATCATGTTGTATGTCATCTCCATGATGGTTCGGTTCTTCCTCTCAGCTTTGTCGTTCTACTACGATGTGTATCTGGAAGTGAGCTACCTCTGAATTATGTGTTGCTTATAGAAGTTGTGGAATTTGTTAGAGATGTATTCACCTCCACCATTTGTCCTGAGAGTCTTGATCTGATATCCGCTCTGTTTCTCCACCAGAGCCTTGAACTCCTTAAATTTGGCAAATGCTTCTAACTTTAGCTTGATGGTATAGACCCATGTCTTCTGGCTAAAGTTGTCTATGAATGTCAAGAAGTATTTGTTGCCAAAAAATGTGCTAGTCTACATCGGACCGCATATGCCTGAGTGGAACAACTCCAATGGCTGCGATGCTATCCAAGACTGACCGAAAGGGAATGAATCCCTATGCTATTTGTCGACTAAGCAGCCTTCACAAATCTAATTTTGCTGCTCAAAAAGGGGTAAATCCTTCACCATCTGCTTCTTATGCAACAAATTTAGGCCACTAAAATTCAGGTGACCAAACCTAAGATGCTGCAACCAAGTAGCATCCTTCAAAATTGCACTCAGAGACATCAACAATTCATTCTAAATCTGCAGTGGAAACATTTTATTCTTTTTCATGGACACCATGGCAATATGTCAATGTGACTTGTCTCTGATGGTGCATACTTCATATTTTAACTAGACCGTATGCCACTTCTGCACGAGCTATCCAACGCTCAGCAGGTTATGCTTAAACCTAGGCACATAGTATACATCACAGATTTTCTTCCACTTGTCGTGCCTAGTGCGGATGAGGATATTTCCTTTCCCTATCATGGGAACCTTGCTATTGTTACCCATATTGACCTCAAACTGGATGGTTTCATCCAGTTATGAGAACACCTCCTTGTTCCCCATCATGTGGTTGTTGCACCCATTGTCCAAATACCAGACATTCTTCTTGCACTCCTCAATGTTGTAAGTTAGCAACACGTTCTCTCCTGTCGCATTTTTGGCCTTATCCATGTAATGGGCCTGCTACTGATTGTCCTTGGCCATCCACATTCTACACTGTGAGATGTAATGGCCAAAATTCTTGCAATAATAACATTGGATCTTTGACATGTCCTTATTCTGACCAGATCCAGCTTGTTGGTTTTTTGCACTGCCTTTTCCACCTTGTTGATGGAAATTACAATTGGTCTCTCCCTCGCTAGGGTTTGACCATCCTCATGACTTGTTGCCTTTCCCACACCTGCCTCTGCCTCTTCCACCTTGAGAACTAGAGGCACCATGGTGAGATTCTTGTCTGCCACTATCTCAAAATGAGACCTGAGCCTTGAATACCTATTGCAAAGAGGTATGAAATGAACGACTCAACCTCCACTCATGCGTCTACAATGAATCCATGATCTCATCTATTGAGAGGGTTGTCATATCCCTCGACTCTTCGATTGCTATCACAACCGAGTCAAATTTGGTATGTAGACTTCTAAGAATTTTCTCCATGATTCTTTGAATCTACACGATTTCTCCATTCAACCACATCTAGTTGATGATGTTCATCGTCTGGGTGAAGAAGTCGGTCATGGACTCATACTCACTCATCTATAGATTTTTTGAACTCCCTCCTGAGCATCTATAGTTTCACCAACTTCACATCTATAGTTTCACCAACTTCACCTTATTGGTGCCCTGATATGAGTTGGCTAGAATCTCCCAGGCCTACTTCACCTTGGTGGCAGATGCGATCTACGGGAAGATAGTCTCTTCGATTGCTTGCATGATATAAAACAGGGCCTTCTGGTCCTTCTTGGTGTTATCCTTCAACAGACCCTTGTCAGCTTAGGAGAGGGCGGCCAGTGTTGCTGCATCTATCAATTCTAGGTAGCTGTTCTTGACTAACTCCCATAGCTCTTGATATCTGAATAATATCTTCATATGAATGCTCCAATAATCATAATTCTTTTTGTTGAAGCATGGGATCTGCAACTACAGCAAATGATTACTGTCAAAAGTCATTCTGCAATCTCCGCATCAAGGCACATAAGGGCTTTGATACCACTTTGAAATTTTAATTTTTTAGTTTCAATCCATCGTTGAAGAGCATAGAGCAAAGGGGTTCAGGCGATGAGGAGTAAACTCTCGAAGTTGGGCTACGCTCCCAAAGTCAGGTGTCATCGAGAAAATTTGTGAAGTCGAACGGATTAGGCTGGGTCAATGCCTGAGTGTGCAGTCAACGGTTGGTTGCGCATGAAAGGGAGTGCATTGTCCGACTGTGCTATGCATTCAGGCGATTGGCACTTAGCCATAAATGAGCCCCATCTAGCTGCACACAAGAATGCTTATGCAATTGGGCTATGTAGTGCCAATGGGCGTCACTCACATTTAGCCAAAAATAAACTTTGTCACCTTTAAGCAATTTCATCCAAAGTTGTTGTGACCTCAGATAGTGCACGTCAAGGACTGCGCTAGTGGGAGATGCCAAGGTGACCAACAGCACATGATAGAAAGTTTTATGAATCATTTCTTTGAAAAGTGATTCCAAGAATTTTTCCAAATAATACAACAATAAGATGATGAAAGTGGGTGGTATTAAATTAGCTCTGAAGGCTAAGATTAAGTGCAAAAAAAAAGAGACACAGATGAAACTAAACAAATACTTCACCAAGATACCCAAACAACTAACAGAAAAAATTTATTTATCTAAACGGGTGACTTACAATCATCCTCAACTAAGGGTACACAAGCTTTTGTAGGTTAAACTACAAGAAAAAACTAAGAAACTAGTAAATGTTGAGGCTACTGCTCACACCTAAATCAAATGAGCTCCTCTGCTCACTAAATAACTCTATTCTACTGCTCTACGAATGAGTGCTTCTGACTGCACTTCCTCTCTACACCATTCCACCACTACTCTCTCAGCTACTACTCTTCGAGTGCTACTATACCTCACTCCCGAACTGCCTTATATAGCTACGGGGAGAGGAAGATAAGGTTTATCTTTTGACATGTTCTGACAAACCCTGAACTAGGATTTTTGACCAATTATTGAATTGACATTAACTATGCATGCTTGGCAAAGTGCGATGATCAGATTTACGATGATCGGATCTATCAGGCATCACATCCATCAGGAGGCACGTGCGACGTTAAGTCAAAAATTTTGTCAAGAAATCCAACATCGCAAGCGCAGTCCGACATCGCCCAAGTTCGGAGCACAGTTGGACAAAGGCATGAAATCAAGATTAATATTTCTAACATTCCCTACCAACCACCATTTATAAATACACACCAATACCACATGCAACCAGTCCCACAACCTCCAATCCCACACAATGATATTTTTAATTTCTTTGGCGTTGTCTATGGTGGCCTTGGCAGTAGTTGAGTACGATCATCCCTATTCATCTCCTCATCCTCCCTACTATTACAAATCTTTGCCCCTCCATCTCCCTCACCATCACCTCCCTATTATTACAAATCTCCTCCACCACCATCTCCCTCTCCTCCTTCGACATATTACTACAAGTCACCACCTCCACCCTCCCCTTCTCCTTCACCCCCATACTACTACAAGTCCCCTCCACCTCCATCCCCATCTCCTCCACCTCCCTATCTTTACAAATCTCCAGCACCACCTTCTCCATCTCCTCCTCCACCTTATTACTACAAATATCCTCCACCACAGTCTCCCTCTCCTCCTCCGCCATATTACTACAAATCACCTCCTCCACCCTCCCCTTCTCCTCCTCCTCCGCCATACTACTACAAGTCCCCTCCACCTCCATCCCCATATCCTCCACCTCCCTATCTTTACAACTGTCCTCCACCACCATCTCCTTCACTGCCTCCGTCTCCACCACCACCTTCTCCATCTCCTCCTCCCCGTATTATTACAAGTCTAGTGGCATATTCCATGATTTAGAATTGCGTTCCACGTTAATACCCATCTATCTATCTATCCACCACCGTCTCCCTCTCCTCCTCCGCCATATTACTACAAATCACCACCTCCACCCTTCCCTTCTCCTCCTACGCCATACTACTACATATCCCCGCCACCACCATCACCGTCTCCGCCTCCTCCTTACTACTACAAATCCCCTCCACCGCCCATATATTGATTTGGTCCATTCATTCTCATACTGACTGATAAATAATGTAAGACTCTATCATTGTCTTTAACATGTAATGTACATTTTGTTTTTATTCCATACGCTACTGAATTCAAGAATAGGTTAAACTCTTTCGATTAGATTTTGAGTATACATTTTAAAAGCTAAAACTAGTCTTTCTTTATTCATCTGCTGCAGTCTGCGGCTACCATCCCACCTATGTTGTGGAGACATTATTTTTAAACATGTACGCCAATATTTGGCAACGGCTTTGCCTAAATATGTTAGAACTGAACATTTAAAGTTCAAACCCAAAAAAAGTTTGTATAACACAAAATATTAAAGATTTTCTTATGTATTAATAAATATGTTATTAATATTGATATGAATAATATTTATTTGAACGCAGTGTGAATGTTCCAGAGTTTGTCTCCATTAATGTATGTCTAACGGAGATGTGATATTATTATAAAATTTGTGTTATTTTTACTTCTACTTATTATAATAGGGAGGCGGCGGTGAGGGGGATGGAGGGGGCGGAGATTTGTAATAGTATGGAGGAGGAGGGGATGAATAGGTATGACCGTACTCAGCTGCTGCCAAGGCCACCATAGACAACGCCAAAGCAATTAAAAACGCCATTGTGTGGGATTGGAGGCTGCCGAGCCTGATCTCAGCGCTGGTTGGTTGCATGTGGGTTTGGTGTGTATTTATATGTGGTGGCCGATAGGGAAGGCCGGTTCCTCTCCGCGTGTATGACCGAGTCAAGTAGGCCGGCATTGCAGCCTATGCAATCTGAAGCAAATTTTACATTAAAAAATCTTTAAAATTTAATTCGATAACTTTTCGAGTGTTTTAAACTATCTATTCTTTGATGAGGACAAATGATGGTTAATTCTAGTCCTTTGATATTACGTATAATTTTGGTAATGAATTGCTGGGTCTAATAAATTAGACTGGAGTTGGTGGAGAAGCTGCCTTCATGTCCTTTTGAATATGGAGTGTGAAGGAAGCAGTAGATCGACTTGCAGGAGAGTCTTTTTGTAGCTGGTAAATTAAAACTGAGACTTTCGCTGCTCTACAATGATTTTTTTAAATCATGTCCTCGTGTAAGTGCCTAAAAGTAATTCAGAAAATTACAAAGTAATTTTAAAGGATAGAAAGAGATCTAAAAATTATATATATATATATATATAATGTTTGGCTTCAATGATCGGTGGGTCACCCTTATTTCGGCTTGCATTTCTTCAGTTTGGTGCTCCATTCTAGTGAACGGATCGGTGTCTGGTTTTTTTAAGTCTCACCGCGGTTTGAGGCAAGGCGATCCGCTTTCCCCCTTCCTCTTCCTCTTTGTGGTGGAGGCTTTGGGGAGAGCGATTGGAAGGTTGAGCGGGGAGGTGGGTCTTCGTCCAGCTCTCCCATGTCCGCCTGTATCTCATCACCAATTTTTTGACGACACTCTGATTGCTAGTGGTGCATTGGTATTTTTTTCCCAGGATATTAAAAAGATCTTATTGTGTTATGAGATGGTTGCTGGTCAAGTGATCAACTTTGCGAAGAGTTTTTTCTACATTTTTAACACTCCGAAAGCAAGGCAAACAAATATTACAAATATACTCAATTATAGGATTGCCACGTTGCTAGCGACCTATCTTGGACTGCCTCTCTTTGTGGGGAGAATGAAAGACTCACTGTGGGACCCTTTGATTGAAATAATCCAATGTAAACTAGCCTCTTGGAAAGGGGTGTTGCTAAGCCAAGCAGGGAAGGCGATACTTGTTCAAAGCATGCTCTAGAGCATACCCATTTATTTCATGTCCTTATTCATGCTCCCTGCTAAAGTAACGGATAAAATTGATCGTATTTGTAAAACGTTCCTTTGGGCTAGATTGGATTTAAAATGCAAGTACCACTTGATCGCTTGGGATCAGATTTGCAAGAGGAGAAAGGACAGGGGTCTTAATTTGAAAATAGCAACACTTATGAATAGATCCCTAGTTGGTAAATCAGGGTGGTTGGTTTCTTCGAACACCAAGAGACCTTGGTGTTCTATCCTTAAAGCAAAATATGGATTTAATTATTTCTTGTCATATGATCTCTCCTAGAGAGGCTCCATTTTTTGGAGAAGCTTAACGAAGATCAAGGACTTTGTGAAGGCTAAAAGCAGGTGGATCATTGGTGATGGGAGAAACATCAAGTTTTGTAAAGACCATTGGTTGAGGGAAGAGCCGTTATTGGATGACCCAAATCTCAGGGCTCTTGCTTTGAAAGCGATGGAGGAAGGCAAAAATTGGGTTTCCCAATATATGCCTATTTTCAATGGTATGCGTTCGTGGAATTCTCATCCCTATTGGGTGTCCAACCATAATTATTTGGTTAGTTGGCAGAGACTTCTAGTGGAACTTAATAGGTATGCGACAAGACAGGACGATTCCATAGACTGTTTGATTTGGAGTGGGGAAGCTGAAGGTGACTTTACTGTGAAATCAACTTATTCCTTCCTTCTCTCGAAAGATAAGGCTCCTTTTCCAACTGAAAAGGATTGAAAATCCAACTAACTTCATATTATTTACAAACTCATTACATAGGCACTAATGGCCCAAAATACATAACCAAACCCATCAAATCATGGATTTGATCCAATATGCTTAACCATAAGCTACAAAAGTGCAAGGGAGAATGCACGTAACTTCTAAGTTAAGAGGAAAGGAATAATGCTAACTATAAGATCCATTTTAGCTATCTTGAAGTACACACTTCCTACTTTGAGTTCACACTTACTAACACTCTAAATGACAACTAGAAGATAACTAGTGCCCACAAGTGCATGTGAGAAGGATACTCACTTACAATTATTAATTTGCAAGAAATAAACTATGCAAACCTAGCTAGGAACTACTAGAGGGGTCATATGAAGGATCAAACATCAATCCTCATCATGCCTCCCCATAATAGAAGCATTGGCCTCCAATGTTTTCATAAGAGTAGGAAAGTCACGGGACATCTGATGAAAAGAAATCCAACGAGCCTGATGCGGCAGCTATCCTCGTCAAGCCACAAGATATGAGGTGGTAGACCCCTAGCGAGTCTATCGAGTCTTTGTGTCATAGACCTGATCGAAATCCAATGGTAACTGAGAATCAGGAACCACGTCCACAGGATGATTGATAGCTGGTGATGTCTCCAATGTAGAGTCAAAGTACAACTTCAAAAGATATACATTGACGATGTCATGAATTCCCAAGTGTGTGGGAAGATCAAGGTGAAAAACATTCTCGGACACCTGTTGAAGAATAGTATAAGGCCCATAGCGAATCGGTTTGATTTTACTATGAGTCTTATCAGTAAAACGTCGCTTGTCAAGATGCAACCAAACTTTGTCACCAACCTAAAATGGATGAGGAATTCGATGTCGGTCCATGGCATTTTTCTGCTGCTGCTGTGTCTTTTGCAAAATCTCAACCACCTTTGATTGTAGATTATGCAAGTTTTGAATAAATGAGTGTGCTTTGTCTTGCTCCTTCTGAAGATGTGAAGTGACAGGAGAAGGCAAAGACAAAGGTAAATCATAAGGTGCCAAGGGCTGAAATCCCATACAAACTTCAAAGGGTGAATGACCTGTAGAAGAATGTAGGGCCCTATTGTAGGAATTTTCAATATGAGTGAGACTCAAGTCCCACTTTTCTGGCGAAGCGTGATGATAGATTCGTAAACTTTTCACAAGGGTACGATTTACCACTTCAGTCTACCCATCGGACTGCGGATGATAGGCGATGGAAAAGTTAAGGGAAAATCCCAAAATTTTCCACAAAGAACACCAAAAGTGACCCACAAAGCATGAATCACGATCCGATATAATGCTAGCAGGTAGACCAAAGGAACGCCAAATGCTGTCAAAGAACAATTGGGCTAAGTCTGCTGCAGAACTGGTCTTGCAGCATGGAGTAAACTTAGCCATCTTACTGAATCTATCAACCACCACGAACACACAATCATGTTGTCGCACTGTCATAGGAAAACCACTAACCAAATCCATGGAAATGCTTTCCCAAGGATGGGAAGGAATGAGCAAATGCATTCCTAAGCCAAACTTCCTATTAGCTAGTTTTGAGCGACAACAAACTGCACACTGTTTGAGAAATCTCAACACATCCCTCTGCATTTTAGGCCAATAGAAAAATCTTTGCAAGTGATGAAGTGTTTTGTGCTTCCCAAAGTGACCACCATAAATTTTAGAATGAGCTTCCTTAAGAAGTGACACTCTAGGCTCACAAGGAACACAAACCTTGTCCAATTTGTAAAGAAGTCCTTCTTTGATGTAGAAATCTTGGAAAACTGAAAGCACGAGATTCCAGGCAAAGGAAACACCAAGTGCGATTGCATTCAAAATTAAGTACGCTTAAGTCCTAGAAATGTAAATTGCATGAAATGGAAAAGAAACACATTGGAAGAGACACAATCAAATAGAGAAAACACAGCCCTTTCATTAATATCCCTTGATCTCTCTTACAATGACGTCTCCTCCCTTTTCAGGGGCTAGGAGCGCAAATAGAGTTTGATTACAATCACTGAATGATTCCTCTTTTCGCGTGCCCACGATTGCAATGGGCGGGCCAAGATGATGTCGCCGCTGATGTCGATGAGTTCTTCACCTCTACTGCTTCTCCTGCGAACAAAGAAATGACCAAGACGTCAGTAGCACTCGCCGCAAATGAAAAGCGTTTGCTCTCTAAAACTAACGAAATATGCATGTAAATATTTGCCCGAAACAATGAATACAGGTGAGTCCAAATTGCTTCAAAACTTGACAGAAGGTAAGAAAAGTTACCGGAAGGCCACCCGCCACTGAGGCAGCTGGCCAATCCACCTTCAACTGGAATTCGTCCCTGGGCAGGACGAATTCGATCGCACTCGTCCCCGGGTGGGACGAATTCTTCGTGTTGAAGAAACCGACCCGTCGCTGCTCCAATGTCGGATCCCGAGACCCGCAAAACGCCTCGCAAACAGGGGGGGTTATGTAATTGGGGCCATTTTGGGACGACCCAGATGGTCGGATTTTCCCAATTTGGCCTCCACCCTCGGGAATTTGACCTTGACACCTGCAAGTTAGCGAAACGACAAAGCAATACAAAACATCCTAGAATCTGACCAAAAGTTACAAAATTGCAGCTATGGATTAATCAGACCTAATAACACAAAATGCAATCTAAAAAATAATCTAAAATGCTCAAAAACTAAAAATAGGACTTGGGAGGTGCGGGGGTGCCCAAGTGGGCCTCCCACCGTTGGCCCTCGATTTTGGAGCCAATCCACCAGGGATGGGCCCAAAACCTTTTAGGATTGGGGGTCGGCGAATTGGTTGGTTCAGGTGTCCATGCGTTGGATTTGGGTAAGGTTCGAGCTTCCAAAGGCCACCCAACAACCTCCCTTGCAAAAGAGATTGGTGGATGTGGGAAGGTGAACCAAGAGGGATGCAAGTGGGTCTTCAATTCGGCAACACTTCGTTGCTTGAAAACTCCTTCAACCTGTATATTTTGGGTGAGAAAAGTCCCACCTTTTATAGACCCATGGGGTCTCTTTTGGGAGGGAAGCACAAATGCCATGTGTTGGCCATAGGCGCCATGTGGCAGTCTTGTCTTCCCATGAGGGAGGGGAGTCCTCCATTGACTTGAGCTTTGATAAATGCCTTTTGTGACAGTCTTCTAACGGCCCCTCTGTCCACCTACACACGCGTGCAAGGCAGGAGTCCTTAATTGATCGTTCGGGCTGCCACTTGGCACCATTTGCCCTTTTTGCCCGTTAAGCTTAGAATTCGTCCCACCCAGGGACGGATTCAGAATTCGTCCTGGGGTGGGACGGATTCTATTTTGAATTCGTCCCTGGGTGAGACGAATACTGGGCAAAGTGTCCAAGTGTGCCAAATTGCTTCTTGACCTTACAAAATTGCTATGAAAGTGGTTAAGACCACTGTTTAACCTCTGAGGGCTGCCCTGGGGGCTGTGTTTGTCAAAGCGATCAGTGTTTGCAGTCACATAATCGGATTGGTGCTGTTTTGGTGTCTACAGATGCCCCTTTTTGGGAAGCGCTGAGCAAAAATAGATAACCAAAGCACTAATGATTAGGGTTTCTTGGTAACCTAACCAACTTTTGATGCCCCAAGTATGGAAAGGGCATGCATTCTTGAATCCTTGCTTTCGACGAGCTAAGGAATTTGATTTCAAGTATTAACCTGTTTTGGTGAGGTGTGACTTGAGCTTAGACATTGATCGATCATGAACAAGTGAAGGGCAGTTTTTATCCTCGGGGGGAACCTTGTGTTCATGATTCACGAAATGCCAAGTGTTTGATTGATTTGATTGTTGCTTGTTTATCGCCCCAAGCGGGAGCGTGATTGTCTTTGTCAATGATTCTTTGAATGCATGTCGTTTTCCTTAATTGGGTGTGTGATTGTTGGTTGGTGACTAAGTGTGACTACCCCCTCAAGCGACGAATCGATGAGGGAATGACCTTCGTGAGAGAAGCGACGAGTCGCTTGACCCAAGATGACTTGTGCAAGGTGTGCCTTTAGAGGGTTTACCGTTAAGCGTGTGCAATTTTTCCAACATTTGGACCTATTTTTGGTGGGTGTTAACCCTTTTGGTGATGCCGTAATGAGGTGAAATCATCGAAAATCTAACTTCCCGTGGAGCGGTCCGGCTATTGTAGCCTTCTTGGGGAAGTAGGAGAGCGATAATTTGGACCTCGACATCGATTTTCTTTGCCTAGAGGTTAAGTGCAAGAGCACTTATGTCCGACAATGCTTATTGCTTTGTTTTTATGTTGCTTGTTTTGTTGTTTTTGTTGTTTTTTTTTTTTGTGACACCATTTGGGGATTAAATTTTAAAAATCCGTCTTCCCGTGGAGCGGTCCGGCTATGGTAGCCTTCTTAGGGAGTAGGATAGTGATAATTTGAGCCCCGATATCGATTTTCTATGCCAAGAGTTTAAGTGCAAGAGCACTTGTGTCCAGCAATGTTTATTGCTTTTTTGTTGTTTTGATTTTCTTTTGTTTTAGTGTTTATTGAGACTTTGGAAATCTAATCTTCCATGGAGGTCCCTATGGTAGCCTTCTTAGGGAGTAATAAACAATTAGCCAAGAGGTTAAGTGCAAGAGCACTTGTGTCTGGCAATGTTTATTGCTTTTTGTTTGTGTTGCATTTTTTTTTTTGTGACTTCGTTTGGGGATGAAATTGTCGAAAATCCGTCTTCCCGTGGAGCGGTCCGGCTATGGTAGCCTTCTTAGGGAGTAGGATAGTGACAATGTAAACCCCGACATCAGTTTTCTATGCCAAGAGGTTAAGTGCAAGAGCACTTGTGTCTGGCAATGTTTATTGCTTTTTGTTTTTGTGTTGCATTTATTTGTTGTTTTTGTTGTTTTGATTTTCTTTGATCTTGTGCATGATGGTTGATGAATATGGATGTATGCATGTTGATTTATTTTGATGGATGCATATGCTATGATGAATGCAAATGGTTTTGATTTATATGTGATATGCAGATATGAAATGGATGAATGGGGTTTGTGATGTTTGGCTATGGCACCATAGACTGTTTAGAACTCTGTTATTTTGTTTTTAGGTGATTGCTGTGATGTATGACTTTGTATGTATACATGTGGTTTTTCTTTTTTGTATTTTTTGATGGTATTGTAAAGATGAAAAGTAGCGCAGTTGGTTTAGAAATGTAGCTAAGGTTTTCTTGAGACTCAGACGGTTTTAACTCACTAGCCATGACTGTACTTTATCTTACAAGACTTTTGACCAAGGTATGAATCGGACTTGTTTTTGACCAAGCTATTTCACATCCCTGTGTGTGCAATTGAGTTCATTTAGTGGTATTTGTTAGGATACCGCCAGTGCCAGATGGGCTTTCAACCGAACCTGTACTGAGGATCACCTAATTAGCTCCACGAATTCCTTTGTTGTATGTACTAAGATTAATCTGCGGTGTAATCCAGGATGCCATAAGCTAGCTCATCCACATGCAAACATTGATCTCGTACGCAAGTTAATGTGACAGATATATCGTCATGCGGGAGGTTTACTCCTGTTACCGATAGGCTATCAACCAAATTGGTACTGAAGCTTGCCTTATGACCTATAGAATGCCGAGAGTTCCAGGGATTCAAGCTCAACTCCCTTCTTTTCTTCAATTGTATTGGGATACTTGCTCATTGTAGTGATGAGATCACTGTTTATTTTGATTTGTTTTTCTTTCGAGCAAGGGATTGGGGATATGGAGTGATGAAAATCACTGTTGTTTGTGCCTTTTGATGTGTGCACTATAGTTTGTCAAATTTGGAGTTTTGACATTTTGCAAATTTTTGTGTTTTGCAACTATTGAGAACTTTAGGGATTCTTAGGGAATTGGGTAGGGAGGATGCTTGTCCTTTTGCCAACTCTCAGCATTCTAGGGGTCATTCGCACAGGGGGATGAGCAAGATAACCGTTTCGCTTGTGGTGACCTAGATTATTTTGCAGGTTTCGTCTTTCGTTCACACAATTTGGGAATTTTAGTGTTTTGATTTGTGTTGGGATGTTACGTAACAAGGTGTATTTCAAGTATGACTCTACCTTCGTAAAATCTGTTCGACTTGGTACACTACATGGCTAAAGAGGAAAATGATGACTGAATCACTGAAACTCTTGGTACATTCCCAGACCACTGACTGTAGTGTGGTAAAATTTATGCATGGTGTTTTTGTTGATTTTGATGAATTCGAGTATGCCTAGAATTGAGATGCAAATCTTTGTTGTTTTTGATGATTTTTGTTGTTTTGTTTTTGTTGATTTTTTTTTTGATTTTTTTGACCAAAAGATTGCGATAATCCTTGGAGCTTTTTGGGTTGACCAAGAGATTGCGATAATCCTTGGAGCTTTTTGTATTGACCAAGAGATTGCGATAATCCTTGGATTTTTATTGACCAAGAGATTGCGATAATCCTTGGAGCTTTTTGGATTGACCAAGAGATTGCGATAATCCTTGGAGCTTTTAGGTTGACCAAGAGATTGCGATAATCCTTGGAGCTTTTTGTATTGACCAAGAGATTGCGATAATCCTTGGAGCTTTTAGGTTGACCAAGAGATTGCGATAATCCTTGGAGATTTTTAGGTTGACCAAGAGATTGCGATAATCCTTGGAGCTTTTTAGATTGACCAAGAGATTGCGATAATCCTTGGAGCTTTTTGGGTGACCAAGAGATTGCGATAATCCTTGGAGCTTTTTAGGTGACCAAGAGATTGCGATAATCCTTGGAGCTTTTTGTTTGTTTGTTTTTGTGTTTTTTTTTTTTTGGTACATGGCTTTCTTAGATATGAAATGGTCGCAAATGACTGATATTCAAGGGTTCTCGTTTCCTTGATACCGTCAAGAGAAGCTAGCCTGTACGTTCCTCGTCCTATTTTGCTATCAATGACATAAGGACCTAGCCAATTTGCCACTAATTTGTCTCTCATATGGGACGGCAAATTAGAGTTTTGTTGGTTTTCCTTCGGAACCAAATCACCAACCCGAAAGTCTCTTAGGTGAACTTTCATGTTGTAAGCTCTCTTAAGCCGCTCTTGATAGATACGTAAGTGCTCGAGAGCATTAACGCGTCTTTCGTCAAGCAACGTAAGTTGGTCTAACCGGGCCTGCCGTGCAGTGTCATCATCGATGAATTCTTGCATTGATATGCGGAGGGAAGGAATTTCCAACTCGAGAGGCATTACTGCCTCTGAGCCATACACTAGTGAAAACGGAGTTGCCCCAGTGGGCGTCCGAATGCTAGTGCGATAAGCCCAAAGGGCAAGTGGGATTTGTATGTGCCAATCCTTATGACTGTCTCGCGACGATATTTTTAAGGATGGCGACTAGCGTTTTGTTTGACGCCTCCGCTTGCCCATTTGCTTGCGGATAATAGGGTGTTGAAAAGTCGTGCTGAATTTTGTACTTTGTGGTTAAAGCACGCACGTCTTTGTTCTTGAATGATGGCCCATTATCCGAGATTATTTTGGATGGAATACCAAAACGACATATGATGTAATGCAAAATGAACTCCGCAATGCGGGGTCCTGTCGTAGAGGTTAACGGAATTGCTTCCACCCATTTGGTAAAATATTCTGTGGCCGTTATGATAAACGTGTGACGGCCTAGCGATGCAGGGGAGATCTTTCCGATTAGATCGAGGCCCCACTACGAAAATGGCCAAGCAGATTGGACTGTCTCGTAGGGCCCGGGAAGGTGCGTGCATTAAATTGGCATGATGTTGACATTTTACGCACCTCTTGACATACGCGCAGCAATCTCGCTCTAAAGATGGCCAATAATAGCCCATGCGAAGAATGCGCTTTGCAATGGCCATACCACTGAAGTGGCCGCCACATGTACCGTCATGCGCTTGGGTGATCGCCCAAGTGGACTCTTGCTGGTCCAAGCAACGAAGAAGAATTCCGTCGTAGTCTGCGACGATACAAAATGTCTCCTATCAAGACATATTTTGCCGCTTTCTGTTTGAATGTTCGTTTTGCGGCTTGCGTCAATCCAAAGGGTAGATTACCTAACTTGAGGTAGTCTCTTATGGGTAAATACCAGTCCTGTTGATCGGATACCTCGACAGTTTGAACAGCCAATCCCTTTTGGAGTTCTTCCCTAACAAATGCTGATTGGGATAGAACTTGTAAGAATAGCGTTGTGTTGCTATTAATGGGAGTGGGGGAGAACAAAGACCCCCAGTTGGCATGTTTCAAATAGTCTCGGATTCGAAAGAACTTATCCGAAGATGGTTCGATCTGGATCATGTGGATTTCTTGTCGTCAAGTCTGAGCTTGCGCGCTCCATCGCGGGTTGCGATAAGGTTTTGACCTGAATGGTTGTTATATCACCGAAAAGGTCTTGCGGGATTAGTGACCCTAAGGAGGCCATTGTGTCTGCAAAATGATTCGATGATCGAGGGAGTGCCTCGATGTCATACCACTCAAGTTTTGCCAGGAATTTATCCACGAGGGCTTTATAGGCCTTCAAAATTGGGCATTTGCATTGATATACCCCTTTGACTTGATTGACGATTAACAGCGAATCACCAAAGATGTTCAGTCTTTTGATGTTCATGGCGATTGTTGTCTGAAGACCTAGGAGCAAGGCTTCATATTCTCGCATTGTTGTTGGTGCACTCGGAAGTTTAAGTTAAATGACAGGGGCATTGGAGTGCCCTGCGGTGTGAAGAATACAATTCCTGCGCCACCACCTTGCTCGCATTTAGAACCATCAAAAAATAAGGTTATGTCGGCCCGAGACTCAGGGCTCTTCAGAATCCGGCGATTCTCGAGACATGGAAGACCTCATCATCGGGTAGTTCTATGACTAGAGGCTGATCGTCTTCAAGAGGAGCCTCTGCTAGTTGATCGGCTATGACTTGTCCTTTTATAGATTTTTGCCCAATAAACTCAATGTCAAATTCCGTCAACAACATGATCCATTTCGCCGTGCGGCTACTATGATAAGTACGACTCATCATGTATCGCAATGGATTCTCCTTAGACACAACATACGTCGTGTTGCTCAAGCATGTAATGGCGTAGCCTCTTTGTAGCAAACACCACCGCAAGCGTAGTTTCTCAACGTATGCATAGTTAAGTTCAGTAACCGACCGAGGTGCGGCTAAGATAGTAAGTAGCCTCGTTCTTTGTGAAGTTCATTCTTCCGGGCTAGCATTGCGCCCAGTGCCACCTCGCAGCTCGAGATGTATAAGTAGAACGGCACACCTGGTCTAGGCGGTGCCAATACTGGCGGTGAAGCCAAGTATTGTTTGATTTCGTCAAAGGCTGACTGGCACTCGTCATCCCAATGAAATGTGACCCCCTTGTGCAATAATTTGTTCATTGGTCAGCATTTGTCGGATAATTGCGCTATGAAGCGTTTAATCGACGCGACCTTTCCTTGCAGACTTCGAGCCGCTTGATAGTGGTTGGGGGAGCCATTTCAAGGATTGCCTTGACTTTGTTTGGGTCCACTTCGATGCCTCTCTTGGAGACTATAAAACCCAAGAGTTTTCCGGATGTGACGCCGAACACGCACTTCTTGGGATTCAATCTGACCTTATGCTCTATGAGGCGATCGAGAATCTTGCTTAAGTCACCGAGATGATCTGAGCGCAAGAGAGACTTGGCTAACAAATCATCCATGTAATCTTCCAAAGTTTTGTGCATGTAATCGTGGAAGATATAAGTCATAGCACGTTGGTATGTAGCGCCAGCTTTTTAAGGCCAAAAGGCATGACCTTATAACAAAATGTCCCCCAAGGCGTTGTGAATGCCGTTTTGAGTTGGTCTTCGGGATTGATACGAATTTGATTGTATCCCGAGAAACCGTCCATTAGGGAGAGCATTTCGTGACCTCGTTGTAGCGTCTACCAATGCGTCGATGCTTGGCAAGGGGAAATCATCCTTAGGACTCGCTTTGTTTAGGTCTCGAAAGTCGGTGCATATGCGAATCCTCCCGTCGGGCTTCTTGACGGGAACCATGTTGGACAACCATGGCGGATAATCCACGCAGATGACAAATTGTGCATCCAACAGCTTTTGCAATTCGTCTTTGACCATCAAGGCCACTGTTGGGTGCATCTTTCTTAGTTTTTGCTTTCCGGGCTTGATTTTCGGATCAAGCGTTAAGTTGTGCATGACTAGCTACGGGTCTAGTCCTGGCATATCTTTGTATGACCATGCAAAAACTTCCTTCTTTTCTTTAAGAAGGGCAATGTATTCGGCTTGCTCTTCGGGGGAAAGGCTTACCCCCAGCTTGAGAATCCGTGGATTCATTGGATCTGTGCCGATGTCTACGTCAGTCGTCTCTTCGACTGACATGTGAGATCCGTCCTCCAACTGATGTGGAGTTGGGATTAAATGGATATCATCAGCCGAGTTAAGATCTCGCTTTGGGACCTCGGGTCCCTCTTCAGCTTGAAAAATATCTTGAGTTGTCCTTGGGGTAAAATGAAGCATTTCACCGAAAGGCCAGTACTCTGATGGTGACAATGGTGAATTGACGCGATCCCAGTCAATGGCATCCATGTTTAGATGCAATGACCGTGATGGATCGGTCGGATTGCGGATGGGTGTGGTCAAATCAATGGAGATCATGTGGATGGAATGAATTTGGTCTCCAGAACCACGGGTGTGATGACTTGATTCTTTTAGATGTTCCCTATACTCTGGATCTGGCTCTACGGGAACAGGCACGAATGGATCCTCTCTAGGTGCAAATTCATCTCTATGTGTGAAAAGGAAGGCGGGGTCTTCCCTCGGTACTACTGTCCTGATGGGATCTCGAGGTGGACGATGCTCATCTTGAATTTGGAGCCATAGGCCTAACACTTGGTCCCACCTCGCTGGGTCTACGTGCCATTCATGTCCTAACCGTATACCCATTTGTCCCATTAGATCTTCATGAGTTAGAGCGCGGTGATGTCGTCGCGCATGTCTGAGATAGTCCATTTCAGTTTCGTCTTCTGAATCACTTTCATAGATCCAAAATTGTTCATCCTCTTCAACATCTGTTGCTTGCGACATTGAGGACTCTTCCTGTTCCAGTGAATTAATCTGGTCCCATTGCGGTTGTTCCACTCTTAGTGGAGGGACCTGATTCTTTTGAGACTCGTGTTATTTCATCCGGAACCTCTAAGGGGAATAGCTTTCAGAAAAATGTCCGGAAGCCGTTGTTGTTCTCTTTGAGGATTGCTCTCTGAACTTCCACCTCTCTCTAGCAAAGGAGAGGGATTATTGTTATTTCCAGGGGTGTTTGTAGACCATGGGAGATAATCCCCTAAGGTGTATTCTGTGTTTGGATTGGCGTACGGGTCTTGTGCCAATCCCCCCCTGTTGCCTATTTCTAGGCCTTGCATATTTTCAACCAAGATGTCTAATGGCAGGGGATGGTTGAACCCTACCCCCGACTTGTCATATGGCATCTCGATATCTTGGTTGGCAAAGGATCCGCATCCCTTGCTCATATCCGCCTAGCCCATACCCATGCCAATTGCATTGTTCGAGATATTTTAGGGCAAATTCAGGTTCGACAGATAATTGATGTTTTCGACAAAAGGCTCTTCATCTGTTTCCTTTTGTTCGCATGGTTGAGAACCATGATCAAGGCCCCCATACACAAAATTCGTTTGGTTCGGTGGGTAGCCTAGAGGGACGATTGTTCCAATGGGAAGGCGAGGTCTTCCCATGTCCTGCACTGACTCCAATGTGGGGGTTGCCACAACATTTTGCACTAAGTATTCCCCCGTGCCCGTACCGGCCATCTCAACAGTGATTGTTGATGATTGGGTAGGAGGAAACGGTAGTCCTTCCTGAGTCCATTCCATGTTTGGTTGTTCAAGAATCTTGGTTTGTGTTATGTTGGGCGCTTCCTCTGTTGATATCGCTGAAATCGTGGGCAACCCCTCTTCTAGAGGCTTAACCTCTTCCATGATTTGCTTTCCCTTGTCCTTCTGTTGGGCCACGATAGGTGGCGTTGATGATGAAGGAGTAGGTGATGAAGTCTCACCTGGCTGGGATTTTGCCTTGTTGGCCACCAGTGGTGCCTGCGGTATCGGACCTTGTTTAGATGGATTTAATTGAAAATCCAAATGCGTTGATGGGAGGGTCGATTGAGGTATGAATTGTACCGCATTGCAATACTTGAAGGGCTCTAAGTCCATTGGGACTACATGTATTTGCCCTTCATAGGCATACTTCAAGCACCGGTGTGCGATCGAGGGGACACACTTCATGTCCCTGATCCAAGGCCGCCCTAGCAGTATATTATAAGCCATTTCGCCTTCCAGAACATGGCACAGTGTGGGTATTGACTTTTGTCCTACCTGTATAGGCAGAACAACCGTGCCGACTGTCGAGCAAATTGCATCGTTAAAAGCTCGCAGTGTGTACGTGGAAGCGGTGATGTGAGAGGTTGGCAGTTTTAAATGTTTCAACGCTGCAGTGGTTATAATGTTACTGGACGAGCCAGTATCTATCAGCACTCTCTTGTACGGGATCCCGTTGACCCACGCGATAACGTGCAGGGGTGGATCCGGCATGTCATTTGATATCGTTTTGACCTCGTTTTCTTTGAATGTGATGACAGGCTCCGTACATTGTTTCACATGTCCCACGAAGGCGTTGAAAGAATTTGCTTCGTGGGGTTGTACTTCAATGGCTTTTAAAATGTCCATAAGAGCTTCTCTATGGGGAGCCGATTGTTGAATAAGCTCGTAGATGGACAGCCTAGCCGACGTGGTCCGCAAACTCTGCGTGAGTTTGGTTCGTATCGTGACCTCGAGTCTAGGCGGAGGTAACTCGCGTTGGGCGTTGTTGAGGCCGCGATGTCGACGGAACTTCCCTCGCAGTACCTCGGGGGCAACTGTTGGGTATTTTCTGTTCCTTGTTACAATGCTAATCATTCCCACAAATCCTTGCGCGGGAAGATCTTGTCGCACCTCGTTAATCTGGAGCGGTTTTGTCTGTGCCTCGTGGGCAGGCAAGGGGTCCTTGAATACCCCCATTTGTTGGTTGTTTGGTGCGATGGGGTTGTCCACGACCAATGTTCCGTTGTCGATCAAATCCTCGGACTAGTTCTTTGAATTTCCAAGCACCCATTTAGGTCATGTCCTCTCGCGCCTATGGAATCTGCAATACAATTCCTCCCTATACCCCCTAGGCTTGGGAACGTTAGGGTCAAAAATTTGGATTTCTCGGCAGAGTAACTAAATTTGCCGCCGACAAGCGGTCAAATAAGGAGTCCCTAGACTCCGCATACGGGGTGAATTGTCGCCTAGGGCGACGCTCGCGACATCGCTCCCGTCTTCTGTTATCTCTTTCGTAAGCGGGAGGCACCGCTCGGTAGTTAGCCTTTTGAGGCTGCGTTTCTTGCACGAGCGCGGGGACATTTATCGCAACTTGGTTGACTACGAGCGTGTTGTGGTTGCATTGTCCCAGTTTTAGTGGTTTTATTCCACTCTTTCTTCTTAGGCTTGGCAATTGCGCCTTCGCCTATCTTAATCTCTTCTATGACTCGGCTTGCGCCAAAGCTTCTTCTAAGCCATCGTATTGTCGCAACAACAATAGACCGGAGATTGATTTTAAGCAACTTTTTGCGAACATTTGCGTGAGGTCCGACATGGGAGGACGGTAGGGTAACTTAGAAAGCAAAGCTCTCCATCGGTTCCCGTACGCTGCCATTGTTTCCTCCTCAAATTGTTTAAGGCTAGCAAGATCACTAAGTGATGCCTTCTTCCTTGTGTTGAAGGCGAAACGTTCAAGAAACGCATCTACTAGCTGATCTAAGCTGCTTATGCTGTGTTTGGGCAGCTGTGTGAACCAATCCGAGGCAGGGCCTGCGAATGTGGTTATGAATGTTCTAAGCAATAATGCGTCATTATCTTGGATGCCGAAGCATTGGCTTAGAAATCGTGTAACGTGTTCCTGTGCATCCTCTTCACCTTTAAAAACTGCCAATTGAGGCAACTTGAAGTGTTCGGGGTAAAGAGGTGTAGGCACTGAGGGATGCACCGGATTATTGCGGAGTAGACGTAATGTGGGTTTTTGATGCCCAGCAGCTTTTGTCTCCACAGACTCCAAACGCTCCAATAGCGCTTGGTATGCATCGGAAGATTTTATTTCTTCCTCTCTTGTTCGCTCTTGTTGCAAGTTACGGTGAACCGGAGGCCTATGGAGGGGTGGCCGAATGGCATCCTTCCTCCCTTGATGGGGAGTTTCAATATATTCCTCTTCTGGTTCATACTCCTCATAAAATTCTTGAGGAGTCTCAGGGCGAAACCTATGACCCTGATCAAGCTCTTGCCGAAGGTACCCATCATTGTTTCGGGGAGTTGCCTCCCTCTCGAATCTATGGGGTCTTGGAGGCGGAGCTTGACGAGGTCGTGGAGACTCGTCTCGCACCAACGGATTACGCCTCTCATACTCTTCAGCTCTTTGGATGCGAGGGGTTGGCCCCCTCTCGGGTATTTCATAGCGTAACTCATCCGCTTCGCGTTGCATGCGTTCTTTATCCAAGCGGTATTGATACTCTATCTCTTGCCGACTTTGTTTAAGCCGCATGATTTGGGCTTGACGGGTGGTATATCTGGCGACAGCCGGGTCAATTTGATCTACCCTATTTTGTTCAGAAGGTTCAAATGTTCCTCCTATGGGTTTACCTCGGTTTTGATGCTCTAAAATCTCAAGGGGTCGCTTCCCTCTGTCGAGGTAGGCGGTATGTGCTCGAGGTTCTGGCCTCAAGGGGTGATCATGATATCCTGCTGGTGCGGAAATGCAAGGTTCCCGCATTGTATGTTGTTGTCCTTGAGGAATGTGATGATCTTCCTCATATTCCCTTTCATGGGTGGTAAATGGGGTGGGCGGAGTTAGGTCGCCCTATGTAAGGAGCCATGCGCTCCGGATATGGTCTCTCTGTTCTGATGAGAGGTAAAGAAGGGACGCCATATCCACGTTGCCCCTCCAAATGGACAGGTGTGCCTGTTTAGCGCTTCATCGCGCGGTGGCCACTCATGCCTAACTTCAAGAGGTGATTCTCTATTTATGTCAAGGTCTACATGTAAGGCATCTTCCCGAAAGGGGCTGCTTTGAATAGGCATACCCCACCGAGGATTCTGAATTGGATTCTTTTGTAGGTTTGACCTATAAGGCGGTATGACCAAATCCTCAGGACTGAAGTGAAGGCGACTTGCGCCTGATTTTTGTGTACCTTCCGGAGCTTCTGCCCTTGATTGGGCTTGACTGTGGGTGTACACCATTGCGGTGCTTCTATGCTATCTAAATAAGTTTTTATCTCGTTTTATGATTTTTTTTTTTTTTGTCTACACTAAGCATAATTAAACACACACATTCACAAAATCGTGATTATCTCTTTTAAGGATTCTTGGTGTGTCCTAAACTGGTTTAGTGCATTTTGATGTTTTGTTTTGTTTTTGTAGGTTTTGTAGAACGTTTAAATGCATCATGTAGGCTCTTATAACTCCAAAAAGGTCGCCCCTTCAATATACCAACCAAGCCGATATACCAACCTCTCTATATACCCGCCCTTACGAGAGGGAGACTATAGGTACGTGAGAGCAGAAGGTACGTGGTACGTAGGCGGTACGAAAGGGGGATTGTCCTGTTAATGGCACCTACCATAGAAAACTTATCCTCGCGCGCATGGGAATCACCCCAGCTACGCTCGGTCTGTCTTCGTCAGGATTTACGCCTAACAACAGTTGACAATCGGGAAATGGATGCAAATCAAGCCAAGGTGGTGATTAAATCCACCAATGGTCTTGATCAAGGGCTGGGGTCTTACGACCAGCTCCTTGGTTTAAAATTGTTTCGTGATGTGTGTGGGATTCGTTTTATTCAACAAAAATGAAACTAGCATACATGACTTTTCCTAATGCAATGCAAGATTAAATGAAAACAATTAAAGAAACAGAAATAGAAATAGAAAAATTTAACAGAGATGATAAAAATCCCTACCTCTTCTCTGCCTGCTCCTGTTGTCTCTGAATTTCTGCTCTGAAAATCCACAGACAGGAATTCGTCCCTCTGGGAGACGAATTGCAGAACAAAATTCGTCCCTCCCAGAGACGAATTTGAATTCGTCTCAGGGTCAGACGAATTGCGTAAAAGAATTCGTCCCCGTCGGAGACGAATAGCAGTCTGCAACAAAAAAAGATGTACCTGTCAAGCACAAACACAAAACTTTGATCAGTTTCTATGATTTTAAAAACCAGGGAACAGAGTCCCACCGTGATCGCCACTGAAAGCACGAGATTCCGGGCAAAGGAAACACCAAGTGCGATTGCATTCAAAATTAAGTACGCTTAAGTCCTAGAAATGTAAATTGCATGAAATGGAAAAGAAACACATTGGAAGAGACACAATCAAATAGAGAAAACACAGCCCTTTCATTAATATCCCTTGATCTCTGTTACAATGACGTCTCCTCCCTTTTCAGGGGCTAGGAGCGCAAATAGAGTTTGATTACAATCACTGAATGATTCCTCTTTTCGCGTGCCCACGATTGCAATGGGCGGGCCAAGATGATGCCGTCGCTGATGTCGATGAGTTCTTCACCTCTGCTGCTTCTCCTGCGAACAAAGAAATGACCAAGATGTCAGTAGCACCTGCTACAAATGAAAAGCGTTTGCTCTCTAAAACTAACGAAATATGCATGTAAATATTTGCCTGAAACAGTGAATACAGTGAGTCCAAATTGCTTCAAAACTTGACAGAAGATAAGAAAAGTTACCGGAAGGCCACCGCCACTGAGGCAGCTGGCCAATCCACCTTCAACTAGAATTCGTCCCTGGGCAGGACGAATTTCGATCTGCATTCGTCCCCGGGTGGGACGAATTCTTCCGTGTTGAAGAAATCGACCGCTCGTTGCTCCAATGTCGGATCCCGAGACCTGCAAAACGCCTGCAAATAGGGGGGTTATGTAATTGGGGCCATTTTGGGACGACCCAGATGGTCGGATTTTCCCAATTTGGCCTCCACCCTCGGGAATTTGACCTTGACACCTGCAAGTTAGCGAAACGACAAAGCAATACAAAACATCCTAGAATCTGACCAAAAGTTACAAAATTGCAGCTATGGATTAATCAAACCTAATAACACAAAATGCAATCTAAAAAATAATCTAAAATGCTCAAAAACTAAAAATAGGACTTGGGAGGTGCGGGGGTGCCCAAGTGGGCCTCCCACCGTTGGCCCTCGATTTTGGAGCCAATCCACCAGGGATGGGCCCAAAACCTTTTAGGATTGGGGGGTCGGCGAATTGGTTGGTTCAGGTGTCCATGCGTTGGATTTGGGTAAGGTTCGAGCTTCCAAAGGCCACCCAACAACCTCCCTTGCAAAAGAGATTGGTGGATGTGGGAAGGTGAACCAAGAGGGATGCAAGTGGGTCTTCAATTCGGCAGCACTTCGTTGCTTGAAAACTCCTTCAACCTGTATATTTTGGGTGAGAAAAGTCCCACCTTTTATAGACCCATGGGGTCTCTTTTGGGAGGGAAGCACAAATGCCATGTGTTGGCCATAGGCGCCATGTGGCGCTCTTGTCTTCCCATGAGGGAGGGGAGTCCTCCATTGACTTGAGCTTTGATAAATGCCTTTTGTAACAGTCTTCTAACGGCCCCTCTGTCCACCTACACACGCGTGCAAGGCAGGAGTCCTTAACTGACTGTTCCGGGTTGCCACTTGGCACCCTTTGCCTTTTTGCCCGTTAAGCTTAGAATTCGTCCCACCCAGGGACGGATTCAGAATTCGTCCTGGGGTGGGACGGATTCTATTTTGAATTCATCCCCGGGTGAGACGAATACTGGGCAAAGTGTCCAAGTGTGCCAAATTGCTTCTTGACCTTACAAAATTGCTATGAAAGTGGTTAAGACCACTGTTTAACCTCTGAGGGCTGCCCTGGGGGCTGTGTTTGTCAAAGCGATCAGTGTTTGCAGTCACATAATCGGATTGGTGCTGTTTTGGTGTCTACAGGAAGCAAATTGGAAGAAGGCTTAATCACTTGCTCAAATATTTTCCCAAAATCACGATCCTGTGAATACTGATTAGGCCAAGTCTGAAATCCCAAATGTGAAGTGGACATAACTGTTAAGGCAAGAGCAGCAGGAGGCCTACTCAAACAATCAGCAACAGTATTACTCTTCCCCTTTTTGTACTTGATCACCAAGTGAAATTGTTGGAGGTAAGAGGCCCACTTCATATGTCTTGATTCTTCAATTTTACTTTGAGATTGTAAAAACTTAAGAGGCATATGATCAGTACTACTGTATATTTTCCCAAAATATAGTGTCTCTAGTACTTGATAGCTTGAACTAATGCATACAACTCCTTGTCATATGTAGAATAGTTCAACATAGCAGCAAAAAAAGCTTCTGAATGATAAGCAACTGGATGACCATTCTATTTGAGCACAGCTCCTAAGGCAACTTTAGAGGCATCCGTTTCAATCTCAAAAGGTTGAGAGAGGTCGGGTAAAGTTAACACAGGTGCTATACAAAGTTTATTTTTGAGTTTCTCAAAGGCAATCTCTTGGATTTTCTCCCAATGAAATGGAACTTTAGACTTAGTGAGATAATGCAATGGAGCTGCAAGGGTGGAATATTGAGGAATGAACTTGCAATAAAAATTCGCAAGTCCTAGGAAACTCCTTAACTCAGTGAGAGTTGTAGGAGGGGACCACTTAAGTAAAACATCAACTTTTATGGGATCTACCTGAATTCCACTTTCACTAATCACATAACCAAGGTAATAAACTGAAGTATTGCCAAAATAACACTTGGAAGAATTGGCATATAATTGATTCTTCGCAAGAAGATCAAGTGTATGATGGATATGCCTAAGGTGTTCCTCCCAAGTATTTGAGAATATCAATATATCATCAAGATATATTATTACAAATTTGTCAAGTACATCATGAAATACATCATTCATCAACCTCATGAAGGTTGCAGGAGCATTAGTAAGAGCGAAGGGCATGACCAACCATTCAAAAAGGCCCATATTTGCATTAAAAGTTGTCTTCCATGTATCCTCAGCTTGGATACACACTTGATGATATCCACTTTTGAGATCTATTTTTGAAAAGAACTTAGCTCCTTAGAGCTGATCTAATAAATCATCAATGCGTGGGAGTGGCTATCTATTATTTATAGAAATTATCTTCAAAGCACGAAAATCAATGCACAATCTCTAAGTGCCATATTTTTTAAGAACCAACAAAATAGGTGAGGCACAAGCAGAAGTACTTTCCTTAATGAAATCCTTAGACAAAAAATCTTCTATTTGCCTTTTTATTTCTTCATTTTGCAAAATAGATTGTCTATACATGGGAGCATTAGGTAGTGAAGAACCAGGAATGATTTCAATGCTGTGATTAATTGTGCGAATTGGAGGAAGAGACTTTGGCTCCTAAAACATGTGTGAGTAACTTTCCAATATTTTATCCATTGAAGAGTGTTGCTTTGGAATGGATGTGGATGTAGGAGTGTTTTGAGAGCGAATGAAAATTAGAGCAACATCACCACCTTTTTTAATTACTCTTTTTGTTTTCTTGGAACTTGGAATGATGTTAGGAGTGTTGGTGCTTTTAATGAGAAATACCTGACCATATTTTTGAAGTGTGTAGGTTATTTTGAAAGCATCATAAACAGCTCTCCTATCATACTAAAAAGGTTGTCCAAGCAAAATCCCACAACAATCCATAGAAGTCACATCACAAGTGACTTGATCTATGAAATGTGGGCCAAGTGCAAATTTTAATGTGCAAGTGTGAGTGATTTCTGAGCCTCTTCCACTATCCTTCCAACCCAAAGAATAAGGTTGAGGATGAGGCTCCATAGGTAACTTCAAATGCTCGACAATGGATCTCACAATTAGATTTTTTTGCGACCCATTATCCACTATACAATCTGTTGCAAAATTATGGAGCAAATGAGCTTGAGTGATGAACAAAGCATCACGAGCGCCCTCTGATGAACTTACATTTACCAAGGTAACTTCATTGAGCTTACCTCATAATTATGTGTATACTCTACTTTCTCCTACTGACTCAAGGGGACCTTTGGGAACATCCTCCTCTTGAGTAGTAATGACTAAACTCTTCTTTTTAAGCTTAAAACAATCAGCTTTTTCATGACCTTTCTTCTTACAATAGTTACAAAACTTTGAAGAAGAAGAAGAAGAAGGTTTGGAAGAAAAATAAGAAGAAGTAGAAGCGAAAGGGGAAGGAGAAGAAGGAGATGGAGAAGAAACATTCTTCTTTTGAGCAAAATTCTTCTTTTGTGAGAAAGAATTATTCCCTTTGGATGAGTTTGCAACCACTTGAGTAGCAAGTGCACGGAATGCCTGTGAATGCACCTTAAAATTGTCCTCCGCAAGTTGCGCTTGGTTGAAAACTGAATCCAATGTGTCCATAGAAACAAACATAATTTCCCTGTACAAATGTTCCAACAAACCACTTTGAAATTTGAGAATCAAAGATTTAATATCTTCCTCCACATTCACAAGTATCATGTACCTGTTGAATTGAAAGATATATTCCTACACAATCATATTAGTACCTTGCCAAAATCTAAACCACTTAATGACCAATTCCTTAGAATAATTGGAAGGATAAAAATTGGTCTTAAGACAATTTACAAGATCATCCCATGAGGTGAGTTCATCATGACCTCTTTTTCTTTCAATAAGTGCTTTAGCTAAACTAGAAAGTTTGAGTTTAGCATATGGAACCATATCCTCATTTGCAATTTGAGTGTAATAAAACCAAGAACTCATGTCAAGAATCCAACTATTCAAGACTTAAGGGTTTCAAGATCCATCATAAAGTAGCACTTCACAACGAACTCTCAGGCGAGAATCACTAGCAAAATTTGAAGCATTGTGGACAAAATTGTCATTTACCTTCATTGCAAGGTTACCAAGAACTTCTACCATGGTAGTATCATTAGCCTTATCTGCTAAAGCATTTACAACATGGGAAAGTTCTGCCACTTGGGCAGCCAAGTCAGAAGCCATGTGAGACCGGGTATAAGCCATAAGTAAATGGGAAAAACACTTAAAAATCAAGGAAAAATTGAAGGTTCCTTGTTACAATGTTGTGCCCTGAAAATTACCCCTAAGGTTAAAAATTAAAAAATTTAAACTAACCTAAGGTTTACAATTTATATTTATTAATTTAAAAATAACTTAATTAAAAATTAAATATAATTAATCAAAGATTAATTAATTTAATTAAGCTATTAAAAATTAAATTAATAAAAATAAAAAAATTACATGCAACCTTAGAATAGTAAAAAAAATTACAATTTACCCTCGGTAAAAATGAAACTGCACTTGTTGTGTCTGACTGGCAAAACTCTCTGGCATGTTTCCCGAGGCAGCCAATCATGCAAGAATATCTGCACCTGGTACTTAAAAAATTTTGTTCCTGGAGAAAAACATGCAGGTGCAACCTCGGGCTACGTGCAAGCTATCGGTTGTCGGCTGGTGGAGTGCGGGGACGTCTGCACCTGCTATTTGTGCAGGCGAACGGACTATCCAACCGGTAATCAGCCATGGCAGGACTGGCCTAGCACTACGGCCCTATCAGCACAGTAGGCCTGACATCCTCATTAGGCTTGTCAGTCGCAGTGGGACTAACAGCCTGCTATAGGTCTGTCAGTCATGATAGGTCGTTGCAGGCCTTTCAGTCGCAGCAGGACTGACAGCCCGCTGCAGGTCTGTCAGCCACGAAAGGCTAAAATGAAAAGGATTGAAAATCCAACTAACTTCATATTATTTACAAACTCATTATATAGGCACTAATGGCCCAAAATACATAACCAAACCCATTAAATCATGGATTTGATCCAATATGCTTAACCATAAGCTACACAAGTGCAAGGGAGAATGCACGTAACTTCTAAGTTAAGAGGAAAGGAATAATGCTAACTATAATATCCATTTTAGCTATCTTGAAGTACACACTTCCTACTTTGAGTTCACACTTACTAACTAACACTCTAAATGTCAACTAGAAGATAAATAGTGCCCACAAGTGCATGTGAGAAGGAGACTCACTTACAATTATTAATTTGCAAGAAATAAACTATGCAAACCTAGCTAGGAACTACTAGAGGGGTCATATGAAGGATCAAACATCAATCCTCGTCACCAACAAAACTTATTTGGATTAAAAAACTAATCCCAAAGATCAATATTTATTTTTGGCTGGTAGCTCAAAATAAAATACTTTCTTTGGAGTATCTTTAAAAGATGGGTCACATTATGGTGAATAGATGTTATATGTGCAAATCGGAATGGGAATCCATGCAACATCTGCTCCTCAGTTGCCCATTCACATGGAAGGTATTTATGTTTATTTGTAATTGGTTTAACATTTATTGGGTGTTTCCATGTATGTTTATGGACAACATCCTTCAATGGTGTTTGTCATTCGTGTCCCAATGGCTATCTTGGTTGTGGAAAATTATGCTTCCCCATGTGTGGTGGGGGTGTGGAAAGAACAGAATGCCCATTCTTTTAATGACGTTGATACCGATGCTATCAGGGTGGGTAATAAGATCATTAACAGAGTATCGAAAAATTTCTTGGCTGCCTTTGTGGGTAAGCGACCCAATGCACCCTCCTCCTCCGAAGAAGTTGATTTGAAATTTAAATTAGGTTGGAGCCCTCTTCCTCGGACCCCTCTCGAACCTAATCCTAGAGCAAGAATTAAGTGGGCCCATCCGGCTCCCAATTGGCTGAAACTCAACTTCGATGGGGCCTCAAAGGGTAACCCCAACAAGGCTGGAGCAGGCAACATTGTGCAAAACAAGAATGGTGACATCCTCATGGAATTTTTTGAACCCCTTGATTCCCAATATTCACACTTCGCTAAGGCTCGCGTAGCTTATATGGAGTGTAGACCTAGATTATATTTCACTTTGGATAGTCCAAGTGTAGTGCTGCAAATTTTCCAGCTTACTTTTCTCAACTTATAAGGGAGTGTACACCTAGGTGTACACTCTAGCTTAATCAAGATGCTTAAAGGGGAGTGTACACCTAGCTGGAATGTTCTCAAGATTATTGCAGAAGCTAGGATATTGATGTACACTTTTGAACAGGTGAACATTCGGCATGTGTTCTATGAGGGGAATGCACTGGCCGATATGCTGGCAAACCGTGGTGTCCACTATCTTGCTAGGAAAGAGGCTCATGATGCTTTGTTTTTGTAAGGAGGAGTCGGACATCCCTTTGGCTCTCGTTGGAAGGGGTTTTCAGTCTTGCTTTGTCCTTTCATTGAATTTTGTTTGAGTTTGTTTTACCTTCAAAGTGTTGTGCTTTTCTAAGTTCTCTCCAAAATCATTATGGTTATTAGGAATTAAACTCTCTCGATTATTCCTAATAGGTATAATATTTTGGATATTGTTATTATGGTTGAGATTTTGGATGTATGTATAAGGTTGTGGGGACCCTTTCAAAACCCCCTCTTTAAATTAATACCAAAAAAAAATTATATATATATATATATATATATATATTGATGTATCATAATAATTATATTTATCAATATTTTTTTTAATCATGTCTGCCTAATTGTTGGAAAAAGTAATTGAGCGGGAGGTTCCCTATTTTTCCTAGTCAGGTCTAGCAGTGTCTTTGTTGGTGGAGTGGCCTGTCTTGTTCATTCTGAATCTATTGTGGGTGCGACAAACTACTATAGATCTGGCTAGGTCCCTAAGGGGGATAGAGCTTCTTGTCGGCCTAAACCTGTGGGGGTGATTTGGAGCTATTGTTGTAGTTCAGAATGCTCTAGTTGGTGGTCCTCTATTTGGCACTTGACCTGTGTTTTGGCTTGGTGAGCGTCGAGCTCAGGTTGGATGTTAGTTGGGGTTTTGGTCATTTGGCTCTGCATCTATTATGAGTTCGGTATGCCACTGAATATCTGGTCGAGGTCCCTGGGAGGGGGATTGGGCCAAAGGCCGACTCAAACTCGATGGGGGTGATTCTAGGGTGTTGTTATTGCAGTAGTTGTTGGCCGCTCTCCTTGGCTGACATCGAGACAGGGTTTTGGATGCTCAAGTGGTGTGGTTGGATTTTGTGGTTGTAGAGTCCTCTTGTTGTGGCTATGTTAATGCCTTGGTTACCCAGTTGGATAGGGTGTGGGTGTACGGGCCTTCTGGTCCTCTATGGATTTTCTTTGCCCATGGATTTTGATGTTTGGTTTGCACAGGGTTGTTCTCTATTTCTCCTTCCTCTTGCGTAGCTGGATCCATCGGTGTGTGGGGATTGTTTTATTCATTGTTAGGGTGGATGGTTGTTCTTACGTGTGTTTTGTTGCTCGATATCTATTTTCAAAGGTGTCTTAGGGGACCTATGGGGTTTGCGTTTGCTAGTGCGTGTGGACAGGGCTTCTAAAGTGTTGTAGTGAACCTTGGGTTCATTGGTCTGCTTTTGCATATGAGGTCTCAACTTCTAGTTTCCCACATTTTCTTTTTTGGGATTATGGGTTTGGCTCGCAGTGTTCTAAGGTCCTGGCGTGTTGTTTGTTACTTATATTACAGGTGTTGCAGGGCCTGGTTTCTTTCCTAGGTTGGTTTTCATTAGGTGGTTTTGGGCGGATGTGGTTTTTCATTTTGAATCCTTTGTGCGGGTGTTTCTGCTTTCCACCTATGAATTTATTGGCCTTCTGGTTCCTTGGTTCTTTAGGCGTGTGAGGCCTAGTTGGTGATGGGATGATGTCTCGACGCCCTCGTTGATGGGTGAGCATTTTAAATTTTAAATTTTATCAATTCTTCCACCTTTTTCAGGTTTAGAGGTCGGTGTGGGTTCCGTTTTCTCCACCTCCTCTCGGCTTCTCCGACACCTTGGTTGTAATTGTTGTTTGTTCTTGGATGGTGTTATTGGCGGCTTCCCCTTCGGGTGGTCGGCTATTAGTCTCCTTTTGGAGATGGTTTGTTAGGTTGGGTTCATTTTTCTCTCCCTCTGGGAGTTGTTATGTAAGGTTGTGGGTTTTCCCTTTAAACCCTCTCTCTTAATATTACCAAAAAAAATAATTATATATTAGTGTATTTTCAACAATTTATATATTGATATTATAATTTGATATATTGGTGTATTGCTATGAATTACATTCACACCATGCTGACATTGAAAATTAGAAAGAATTTTTTCTTCATAAGAAAGGGAGAAAATGTTGAGAAAAATGTATGTGGAAGTAAAAATAAAAAATCTATAACTTAAAAATATGAAAAATATAAAAATGTGAATAAAAAAAAATTAAAAAAAAATTATAAATATAAAAAATAATGAAAAAAATTTAAAAAATTGGAATGGTTCATTTTAAGTTAGTAAATATTTAGTAGAATAAGAGGTATTAAAGTGGAATGAAATTCCAATATAGAAATAAGGTATTAAAGTGGAATGAAATTCCAATATAGAAATATGTCACTAGAAATAAACAAGAGCTTGTAAAGGAACAACATATAAACTAGTTAGAAAGCAACAGGGCCAACTACCCCACACAAATGTTGCGATGTTAATAAGGGCTAGGAGCAAAATGAGGGTCAACTACCCCCACACAAAAGTTGCAACTCCATGTTAATAGGGGTGAGGAATCCCACATAAACAAGACCAAAAACTTCCACCTTTAAATCTACTAAAATAATATTAATTGAATATGGTTACTTTTACAATAATACACTTATTCAATCTTCTATTGCTTAAGCATTTATTTTGTATTTGAAAGATCAACCACACAAATAAAACATTTCTTTAATTTAATATTATTAAACCACAATATAATTAAGATATCAATAAAATATATGCGAAACATCAATGTATTTTTATTTTCTATTTCATGTATATATTTACATAAACATCATGACGATCATTCAATTTTATAGTTTATTATTGTTTTATCAATCTGAAGTAGAAACTTTATTATGGTTCTTAGAAGCAGAATGGAAGATATGCATATTATTTTAAATATATATTAAACATACTTATATACACTTTTTCTTGGGTTTTTTTTACCAAAGTTTAATATTGTAAGGATAATAAGTTATCTAATTTTTGTGATATTATTAAAAAAATAAGTTTTGAAAGGAATTTCACAACCTTTTATAAGATATAAATTCGAGGTCCACCATAAAAGAACCCAAATAAACACCTTAAGGGTGAACCAGCAAAACAACCGAAGAGACAAGAGAAAGATAAAATAACAAAAATATTAGAGAGAACCGAGTAAGTTCTACTCCGAAGCACCAAGGGATAAATCTCACGTCCACCACATCACTTCAAGTGCAAGGAATAAAAATTAAAAAATTGCCAAAGACTCCATAAGGCACATGTCATGAGGATAACCACGTACCCAATGGGAGGGCAAAGGTACAAAAATTATTACCAACGTCTCCAAAGGCATATATCGTAGGGAGATCCATATACCCAATGGGAGGGTGAAGGTACAACAAATAAAAGTAGGTCCAATCACAAAAAAATGACACCATAAATTCCATATACCTTCAATACATTATCAAAGATCTACAGAGGCATCAAATCATCCACCATGAACACAACCCCCGAATAAACCTCTGATAGAATTTAAGGAACTTCATCTCTAGCATGACTAATGATCTCCATGGAATAATCCTCCTGCCAAACAAAATATCCTTGGGATGAAACACCTAGATTCACCAATAAATTGGCCATCGCATTGCCCTCTCTGAGCACGTGCTCAAATGCCACATTATCAAAGGAGTGAGAGTTCCAAATCATTTCATTAATAAGATTAGACACCTTCCAACTAGGCTGAAAAACCCCTTTAAGAATATTAATCACTAACAAAGAGTCACCTATTATGGATACCAAGATTTTTTAAATGCATCACACCAACAAAGGCATCCCGTACCTCTTCAAAAATGGAATATTGAGTCTTGAGACAGTCCATAAAGGCTATAATAAAATCACCATTATTGTCACATATCACTCCTCCCACCCTAGCAAGGTTGGTATTCCCTTTATAAGCTCCATAAAAGTTTAATTTAAACCAATATTTAGGTGACAAGGACCAATGAACATGCCTTCTTAGGTCAATGGCAGGTGGAGTTCAAGCCAACGACCCCAAACCTAACCATTTCTCGATCCTAGCTTTTCTCAGGGAGAAAGCCTAAAGAAAATTTTAAATTTTAAATGTTGACAAAACATTCTCCACTGCCTTCCAAATAATTCTAATACTAACATGCTCCAGATTACTCTCCACGTCTTTGAATTCTCTAGCATTACGTTCCTTCCAAGCACCCCAAAGCACATGAGGAAGACAGAACTTCCAAAAATATTTAATCCTTGGGGAAGCAAATGAACATCTCCATTGAGAAACACAATCAAAAATTGAATTTGGCAGCACCCATGCAACACCCAACCACGAAAGAATAAACGAGAGCACCTCTTGAAATAGAATAATAATGTAATAAGCTATCTAATTTAAGAATAGAATATAGGTAATATTTTATAAGTGACATGATAATTAAATAATTTTTTTTTATCATTTTCTTATATATTGATAAATTAAGAAATGGACAAATTTGAAGGATGATGATTGTATCCAATGTGATGTATATATGGTAAAGCTTTTTGTATACGTAAATAGTCTTACTTTGATGGCAAGAACAATGTAAGTTGAAAAATGATCGAGGAAATAGACATGTAAGTAAATACCACCGTAACTATGATTTTGGTTTTATCCATCCGAAAAAAAAATTACAAGTATGAATAGCCCTTTCATTATAAAATAGTTGTAGAGAAGCATAATTATGGGATTGAAAGAGTACACAATTATTATTCAAATTATTTGTGGTGTATGTTGAAATTTATAGATATGAAGTATAGATTAGCATCACATCAAATTCAAATGGACATAAGTAGAGATAATTTAAAAATGTGTGATCATAATTTAATTTAAATAAATGTTTGAGTTATATATAAAATTATTAAATTAAAATTGTAACAATGAAAATGACACCCAAATGAAATGACAAAAGCAAGCAATGTGCACTAAAATAAATCTATATTTGTATTGTAATATACTAGAGCCTAGGTCTCCTTTTTACAATGATATGCCTCGATGGTATAGGGGTATGATTACAATATGCTTGATTTTCATATTACAATGAGAAAAAGAGGAAGGAACCTCTTTTACAGATTAAATAAATGTGGATGCCATGATTCTTCTCGCTATAATAAATATGTTGGATGGGCTTGTGTATCCTTGTAGGTCACCCTTGCTTCAACAACTATCCAAAACCTATTTCCTACACACAAAACCTGGAAATGCAAGAGAGTCAATAGCACATGAAGGGCCTTCGCTGCATAAGGCCCACTTTGATATAAAATAGCTACAAAAACCTGAATAAAGATACTTGTAGAAATTGAAAATATATGCAAAATACAAAACAATGAAATTCAAACCTTGTTGTGTTGTTGATTTTGATCTGGTTTTGAAATTGGTCAATCTGGGCTTGCAAACTCGTAGGCTACATTTGGGACTTATAGTCTATGTTTGGGACTTGTAGGCTATGATAGGGACCCGTAGAATACGTTTAGGACCTGTAGACTACATTTGGTATTGGTCAAACATAGGCTGTATTTGGGAGTATGTGGAAGGACTCTTGTTGATGCTCCTCAACTCCTATGGTTCGATCTCCAAGAAATATGTGATCCTCAACGTGATAGTGCAATTTAAATACTCCATTGATTTATGGAATAATGGAGTATTTATAGAATCATGGGATATGAGAGGTGTGAGGATAGGTGGCAATCCAAGGCAGCTAAGTGGCAGGGGTTAGGTAGCCAAGTGGCAAGGACTAGGTAGCCACCTATCTTGGATAGTTAGAATGAGTCACTTAGAGTGTCTCACTTAGGGGGATATGTGGCATGTGGGGTGTTAAAGAGGGTGATATATGTGACAAGGGGAGGGATAGAGGTGGTTATGACACTTGGAAAGTAGAGAGATAAGGAATCCTAGAGGATATTTTCTAGATTTTACAAAATTTAGAAAATAGGATAATGTGTAGGAAAATACACCTAAGTTAGACCTTAGGTATATTATTTGTTATGCATGACCTAGTGGGTGCAATGTGAATGGGTTTTATGAAGGATTAGTATTTGGTGTCTACAAATGCCACTTTTTGTACCATGTTGTGTGAAACACAATGCAATACAAAAATAAGAGACACCTGATTTATTAGGTGGAGTAATTAATTGTGTTGCCCTATTGTGAGGATTAAATGATTAGCACAATTTTTTTTTTTGGCTTACCCTTCAAGTAGTAAATGGATAAATATGAAATAGATGAGACCCACAAGCCGATTGACCAATTTGGTTGATGGAGTAATGTGAATTTATGGATGTTAATCTTGCATATCAAGATTAAGTTAATTGTCCTAAGTTTTGAAGGGCATGTGTCATCAAAATTTTACCTTTGGAAAAATGATGAGCACTTGTGATTGTGGTAGATGGACCAACCCGTTTGGGTATGTGTGTGATACTAGAATTGTTCAAAGGTGGAGGTCTAGTTTTACCACCTCGATTACAATCACCACATATAAAAATCATATTAAAAGGTGTATGGTGCATACCAATTGTAAATTTGATGAATTTTTTTTGCTTTTGTGACTCAACAAAAGGGGTTTGATGATGACCTTGGGAAAAATTTCTTAGATACAATTAACATCAATATGGGTTATCAAATTAATATATTTAGGACAAGATGAAATGGGGTGGAAGATAATTTGAAGGGATGAATTTGTTAGCTTTGTGTGTTTTTTTTTAATAAGCATCCTTATGGTGATTTACCCATCCTATCATATTTCATAGATATCCAATCACTACAACTGCCATGTGAGTAGAGCAAATCACTAGATACAAGGTTCACTTGAGGATCTAGGCTAGCTAATATATGATCTAAAAACAACTCCTAAGCTATTTTAGGAAATAAAAAGCTATTCTAATGTTGACTAGAGAGGTTAGGTGCCTCTGGAGCCTTTTGATTTGTAAGCGACCAAAGGGGTTTGGTTCCTTTGGAGCCTTTTGAATTGAAAGTGGCCAAAGGAGTTTAGGTCTTTTGGAGGTCTTTTGAATTGAACTGAGCAAATGGTGTCTCCTTTGGAGCTCTTTTTGATTGAAAGTGACCAAAGGAGTTTCTCCTTTGGAGCCTTTTGGATTGAATTGACCAAAAGAGATGTCTCCTTTGGAACCTTTTAGATTGAATGTGGCCAAAGGAATTTCTCCTTTGGAGCATTTTGGATTGAATTGACCAAAGTGGTATCTCCTTTGGAGCATTTTGGATTGAATGTGACCAAATGAATTTGGTTCCTTTGAAGCCTTTTTGAATTGAATAAACCAAAGTGGTGTCTCCTTTGGAGGTTTTTTTATGATGATGAGTTAGAGGGCAATACCTTAAAACCTCATGGTTGAACATGTGATGGAATGAGTGTAATGTAGATGAAATATATATGAGATGATAATAATTGACATAGATTATTATATGTTGGGTGAATGAATGTTGATGCTTGTCATTCGAGAAAGTCATGGACCATTCGGTGGCTGAATTTGTATTTATTGCTTAATTAGGGACACCAACACAGTAATATTGGTTTGACTATATAATGGAAAATGTAATGAAATATAATACATGTGCGGAGCAATGCAATGTTTGTATGAAATTTGAGCTCCCTTATTAGTTTGTTTGTCTTAGGGATAAAGTATCTAGAGGTGCTTTCCAAAGACTCAGTCATCCTAGTGACCTCAAACAAATTCATCTACTAATATCTTAAATCCATGAGATACTAAGGATTTTCTAGTGGAGTAAAGTATCTTAAGGGTCAACTATGTGTGCAGTCAATGTTCATTTCCGATCACGAGCAAGGTCAGACTAATCGCTTGTAACTTATGTTAGTAAGCTACCTCATCCATGAGCATACATAGGTCTATACAAAATAAGGTCACTAATGTTATAAAGATGTCACCACATAGGATGTACTCCACTACTATTCAGGCATCTATAACCTCGATGGAGGTTAATCCTATGATCTAAGAACCTAATAATTCCAAGTATTTAAGCTTTTATTTATTTTTTTATATAAAATACATTTTTCTTTGGCTTTTTTGCTTGTCATTTTGTCAATTCTTAGGGTTAGACCATGTGCATGATAGGATGAGAAGGGAAAATTGTTCACTTATGGCAATAGCTATTCATGAGTTTGTCATTATAAGGCATCACAATGTAATTAATGTGTGATAATGTACATGGTCCAATAGGAAACCTGATTTAACCTAAAATAACCTATAGCACCTAAGGATTGTTTAATGTTCAATGGAGATTGTATAAAAAACTAGGAGTGGCTAAGAGTATGAAAACACCTAAAGATTCCTCAAACCAAATATTACCAAAGAAATAAGATGTCATGGGATTTATTATTGGAGTATTTTTTTTTTATGGTGAAATGTGACTAATACTAGAATAGAGGTGCCTTTGATTAAGGCAACAAGACATAATGGACTAACAATTATCCAAGCTAATTGAATTACAACCAATACAACAAGCGATGTGCATAGTACAAATGATAGAAATGTGAAAATGTAATATACAAGAACATTAGTGTCGATAATGTATGAGTTATGAATGCATGAATGGATGTACAAAATGTAATAGCTAAGAAAAATATATGTTTATTATTTTTTCCATATATATACATTTCACGTTAGACATAGAATGCTCTCAGGTGAATAATATTTAATGGTTTGAGCTCTTCTATTCCCTCAAGGTTGGTAATATTGTATGTTCCAGGTCCCAAATTCTATTTAAAAATGAATGGACCCAACCAATTAACCATAAATTTATTGCAAATATACGGTAAGGAATTGGTGTTTTGTTGATTCTCTTTGAGGACAAGATATCATACTTGGAATTCACATGAATGAACTTTTTAATTATAAGCATGCTTGATATAATCTTGATATACCTGTAGATGCTCCAAGTAATTCATTCACCTTTCATAAAGGAGCGTAAGTTCATCAACATGTGCTTGTCAAGTAGTATTTTCATTTATGAATTCTTGTAATAAAATGCATAGGGAGGGGATCTCAAGATCAAGAGGTATAATTGCTTTGGCCCCATAAACTAGTAAAAATGGAGTTACCCCTATAGGCGTTCAAATTCTTGTTCAATAAGACCATATTACTAAGGGAATTTGAATATGCCTATCTCTATGTTTATCTTTGACGAATTTCTTCAAAATGGCAATCATTATCTTATTGGTGGTCTTGGCTTGTCCATTTGTTTACGGGTAGTAAGGATTTGAGAAACTATGTTGGATATGATATTTCTCATAAAGTGCTCAAGCATCTTATTCTTGATAGAATTTCTAATATCAAAAATGATCTTCGAGGGAATGTCAAAATGATAGGTTATATGTTGGAGTATGAACTTATTGATTCGAGGTCCTATCATACTAGTCATAGGAATTACCTCGACCCACTTTGTAAAATACTCTATCGTAATGATAATGAATGTGTGTTGTCCCTATGAGGTAGGCAATATTTTAGCAATTAAATCAAGGCCCCATTATGAAAAATACCAAAGGATTTGATTAGTTGTAGACCATACGATGGTACATGAGTTAAATTAGGTTGTTGATATTTTTGATATTTCTTGATGTATTTCCAATAGTCACTTTCCATGGTGGGCCAATAATAACCCATATGCAAGATGCACTTTGCAATGGCCATCCCACTAAAATTGCCACCATAAGTACCATCATGAGCCTTGATTATGGTCCATTGTGCCTTTGCAGGCTCTAGACAACAAATTAAGATTTCATCATAGCCACGTCTATACAACACATCCCCCAAAAGAGTGTACCGAGCTATCCTCTATTTGAAAGTGTGTTTATCAGTTCATGACAACTTTATTGGGAGAGTACCAAACTTTAGAAATTACTTCATCTAATTAAGTCATGGTTCGCATGGGCTCTGCATGAATGAAACAAAAATCTTTTTCATCTTTAGACTCTGCTCCTAAAATTGCAGATTTGGACAATGTTGTAACAATGAGTGATTGGACCTCTCCAACAGAGTTCTTTATAATCAATGATCCTAGAGAAGCCATTATATCTACAAATATATTCAAACGAGGTAGATTATCAATTTTGTACCAGTCAAACTTTGCTATCAACTTCATTTCTATTTCATTTTAAAATTTTAATATTGGATCTCTACATTGGTAAGTTCTCTTTACGTGATAAACCACAAGTTGGAAATCACCAAATATTCAAATACGTTTTATGCTATAACGATAGTTGTTGAAGTCCTACGATAGGACTTAATACTCTATGTTGTTTTTTGTGCATGGGATGTCGAGTTTTAACAACGAAGGGATAGGCATACCTTATGGTGTATAAAACATGACTCCTACAGCTTTTTCTCTCTCACACTTGGAGCCAACAAATGATAGGGTGATTTCAACATCATCTTTGAGGGTGATGTGTTCTTCCTGTTTGGAGATGCTAAAGACCAAATAATCCTATAGCTTGATAAATAAAGGTTGGTCATTTGGAAGTGGAGCTTCTATGAGCTAATAAACTATCACCTATTCCTTAATAGATTTTTGACTGATGAATTCAAGGTCCAATTCCATTAAAAGCATTATCTATTTTGTCATATAGGTTTTGTATGTACAAGTCATCATGTAATGCAGAGGGTTTTTCCAAGCTCTGACATAAGTGGTTTGACTTAGCATGTAATGTCTAAGTTTTTTAGTGGAAAAAAACCACTACTGGACACAATATTTCTACATATGCGTATCTTGTTTTGTAGGTCACAAGTATTTGACTAATATAATAAACTACTTGCTCTCAATAATTTTTATTCTTTTGTGCAAGCATTATCCCTAATGCAAAATTCATGGCAGAGATATAAATATGAAATGGAATTCCAAGGAAAGGTGGTGTTAGGATCAGCAAAGAGGCTAGGTATTGCTTAATATCATCAAAACACTCCTTAGTCCATGATAAAATGACCCTCTTTTGTAGTAGGTGATTAAATGGCCTGCATTTGTCAAAGAGTTTTGCAATGAAGTGATGAATCATTTGAATCTTCCTTTGTAAGCTTCATAACTCTTTAAGATTCTTTGGGATGATATTTTTGTTATGACCTTGACCTTATTTGGGTCCACTTCAATATCATGTTTGGACATAATGAACCCGAGAAGTTTACCAGATGTAACTTTGAAGACACACTTCTTAGAATTCAATCTCACCTTATGTTTAAGAAGTTGATCAAAGACTTTACTTAATACATCGATATGATCATGATATATTTTATATTTTTCTATTAAATCATCCACATAATCCTCAATGATCTTATGCATATAGTTATGGAAGCTATACATCATGACATGTTGATATGTAGATCCTACATTTTAAAGGTCAAATGACATTACCTTGTAGTAAAAAGTCCTCCAAGGTGTTATAAATATTGTTTTATGTTGGTCATTAGGATTGATTTGAATTTTATTGTATCCTAAAAATCATCCATTAGGGAAAGCATTTTGTGGCCCATAGTAGAGTCTAAGACAGTATCAAAATTTGGTAATGGAAAATCATCCGTAGAACACACTTTGTTCAAGTATTAAAAATTCGTACATATGTGAATCCCCCTATTAGGTTTATGAAGGTGTACCATGTTTGAAATCCATTAAAGATAGTCAATAGGTTGAATGAAAGCAACGTCTAATAATTTTTGAATTTATTCTTTAACCATGAGGGTAATGGTTGGATGAAGTTTCTATAATTTTTGCTTGATAAATTTTGCATTTGTACCCAAGGTGAGATTATGGATCACTAAATTGTGTTCAAGACCAAGTATATCCTATTATGACCAAGTGAAAACAAAATTCTTTGCTATTAGTAGCATTGTAAGTCACTCTTTCTCTTCTGCAAACATACTTTTTTTGAGTATAACAATTTGTACACTATGAAGGTGTACCATGTTTGAAATCCATTAAAGATAGTCAATAGGTTGAATGAAAGCAACGTCTAATAATTTTTGAATTTATTATTTAACCATGAGGGTAATGGTAGGATGACGTTTCTACAATTTTTACTTGATAAATTTTGCATTTGTACCCAAGGTGAGATTATGGATCACTAAATTGTGTTCAATACCAAGTATATCCTATTATCACCGTGTGAAAACAACATTCTTTGCTATTAGTAGCATTGTAAGTCACTCTTTCTCTTCTGCAAACATACTTTTTTTGAGTATAACAATTTGTACACTATGAAGGTGTACCATGTTTGAAATCCATTAAAGATAGTCAATAGGTTGAATGAAAGCAACGTCTAATAATTTTTGAATTTATTCTTTAACCATGACGGTAATGGTAGGATGAAGTTTCTACAATTTTTGCTTGATAAATTTTGCATTTGTACCCAAGGTGAGATTATGGATCACTAAATTGTGTTCAAGACCAAGTATATCCTATTATGACCATGTGAACACAACATTCTTTGATATTAGTAGCATTGTAAGTCACTCTTTCTCTTCTACAAACATACTTTTTTTGAGTATAACTATTTGGGTCTACACTTAGGTTCACATCAATAGTATCCTTGATAAGCATGTGTGAACTCTCCTCCAACTAGTGGGGAGTATGAACTAAATAAATATCATCAACTACATCATCAAACATTCAGGCATGACCTCTTCTATCTCAGTATGTAAAATATAATAAGGGAAAGGTGAATATTGTAGAGGTATGTAAGAGTTGAAAGCTTTTAACAATTCTTCAAAAATGATAAATTCAAAGATGGATGGTGGTGATGAAATCCAATACATGTTGATGAGGCTAATATCAATAGGAATTTATTTTGCCAAATCATATGGATTACAGATAGGTACCAACAAGTCAACATAAATCATGTTTACTTGGTGGAACTGGGGTGATTGTGAATTTACCATTGGTAAATTATTATGTTGTGGTGGTGGCCAAGGTGGTAGTGGTGGTTCAATAGGTGGCTCAACTTGCTCTAGTAGAAGGAGTAGATAGAATATGGGTTGTAGGATTAGAAATATGCAAAGGTAAAAATCATCCTTATTAGTGATGGGTGCAATGGAAAATGATACTTCTTTAGAGATATCAAAGGTGATGGAAATTACATTGAATTCCTCATTAAAGTCCTCCTCAGATTCATCATAAAAAAATGTATCAATAATTGAGAATTTTTGTCTCATTTCCAGAAAATCCTCATACAATACAAGTGTAAACTTAGGGTTTATATATTCCTCATCACTATCATCACTATCCTCATCATTATCCCTAGGGTCTAAGGTGAGTTATTGAAATATTTCCTCAAAAGAGAATGTGGAGGATTGTGGCCTATTCCTAGTGATCATGCACCTATCGATAATGTGGTTCAAAAATATCATAAAAATCATGTTCATATCATTCTAAACCATATCATTACAATTTAACACATCAAAAATATCACATAAAGAAGGCTAGATTGGATAGATAATTGATGTTAGCACAAAAGTTTTGTTGGGGTTTGTTAGGGAGAGGTGGATCGAACGAAGAATAGACTCCTTCATACACAAAATTTATTTTATTAGGCATTGAACCCATATTATACATCGCACCAGTGGCTAAGGGTGGGTCGCATGGGAGACCATAATATTTGATAGTATCAATTTTTGGTGTGGTGATTATGATATATTGAACAATATACTCGCTAATACTTGGGTTGGTGAGATGAATTGTAACTTTTGTGGGTGTGGTTGGGGATGGAGTAGGGATAGAGATGGAGGTCTCAAGAGATACTTGTGGCTTATATTGTGGAGGTGGAGGAGGTTTTGGTTGAGTGGAGTGGCAATTTGGGTCTTAGGATAATGTTGGGTTATGATGGTTGCTTACAAAATTAGATTGGTGCATGATGGGGTATGGTGAGTGATTATCGATGTTGATGAGGTGTCAAGTGATTGACTATGTGATGTAGAGGCTTTCCCCCCTATGTGATGATTGGAATAATAAAAAGCTGATTTTTTGGGTGATATAATGGGATGTGGCTTGATGAAGGTGAGGGTTGATTTATTGGATAATGAGATATAATGGGAAAATGATATGATGTCGAGGTAGAAGCATGATTTGGGTTGATGGTTTGGTATGTGGAGGCATGATAAAAAATGGTGACGACCTCCTAGATGGGTGCTTTTGATGAGGTGTTTTGATGTGAAGTAGATGGAGTGGTGAGAGGAGTGATGGATAAGTGAGTCAATGGAAGAGATGGCAATTATGGGTTGGATATAAAGTTGTAGTATTTGAAGTGTTCTTTGTCTATGGGCATACAAAGAATTTGTCCCTCATGTACATATTTTAGATATTGATGTAATAATGATATAACACTCTTCATGTCTCTAATCTAGGGGTGCCCAAGAATTATGTTATATTGCAAGAGCCCCTCTAAGATATGGAACAAGGTATGAACTATCTTGACACCCACCTACATAAGGAGGACAATAATTTTTATTGTAAATCATAGAGCATCATTAAAAGCTCACAAGGTGAAGGTGGAGTTGGCAATATGTGAAGGTGTAGGTTTTTTAATGCTAGGGTGGTGATAATATCGATGGAGGATTTGATGTCGACTAGCACTTGTTTGAAGGTATTTTGATAAATATGAGCTATTATGTGCAAGGGCAGATTAGGTATCTCCGTTGGTATGGTTTTGATTTCAAAATCATAAAATGCAATTAAGGGTTCCATGCAAGTCTAGATATTCGCCAAAGAGTTTACAAAGGCATTGGAATCTTGTGTTTTAATTTTTATGGATTTAACGATCTCCATAAATGTCTTACGATGTGGGAAATATTGTTGTATCAGCTCATAAATCAATATTTTGATAAAAGTAAATTCTAGGCTATGCATCAACTGATTCCTTAAGGTGATGGTTGGTCTTGGTGGATTATTTTTAGGATGAATTTAGGTTTATGGATTGGTTTGACTTGGTTTCTAATGTACAATAGTTATTGATGTCATGGGAGGGAGTATCGTTTGGGTTAGATCATTTGATTGTTGTGTGTAATTCACATTTATCTGACTGTATGTGAATATATGTATAACACCTACAAAACCTTGGTATTTTTGAGCATTGTGAATGTGGTTAACTTGGTTGGGGGGAACTGTAGAAGTTGATGCCCTAGTTTATTGTTGTGTAGCCTAGTGATGAGGAATGGGTGTTTTACATATACCAAGGTTTTATTTTTTCTATGCTAAAGGATTATTGATCTTGATAGTCCTCCTATTGATAATATCTTGCATGATATATTTAAATGAATAGAAATCATTAGTGTCATGATATGTCTGATGATGAAAAGTGCAATATTGGTAATCCTTATACGATCTTCCACATGGTTTTTTGGGGTCTTAAATTTTTATTTTTGGTAGTGTAATAATTTGTGCCTCTTACAACTATTAAAATATGGTGGAAAGTGGTTTGGGGAGTGGAGTGTAATTGCAAGCTGATTGATTATACTATTAGTGTTGATGGTTATCTATCATGTTTCCTTGATTCTATAGTTTAGGTAGGGGTTGTATTGCATGATATGCTTGTTTTTGTGATGGTTTTTGTGTTGGGGGCTATTGGTATTAGACTTGAGCCTGTTGATTTTGTGGTTGAGGTGTGATCAATACCACTTGGTTTACTTGGACATGTTTGGACTGGACTTGATTATTTCCTATTGAATTCTTGTTCTACCATTCTTTATTTTTAAGCTTGATCTCATCCTCTTGGATTTTAATTTCCTTGATAATTCTAGCTTTGTTGAGGGCTTCTTCGAATTTTATGTATTATTGTAATTGTAATAGTAAGGAGATGGATTTTGATCAACTCCTTGTGGACATTCATGTAAGTTACACCATGGGGAGGGTGAATGGAAATTTGGTGATAATTACCCTTCGACAGTTTCCATAATCATAAACTGACTCTTCCATTATGAACATTTTCATTTTACCCTAGACCAAAGAAAATCCTTTATTTTAATTTCATTATCATAGATGACTCTTCCATGTACGTTCAAATATTGTAACCAAGTTATTACCACTTATTTTTTGTACTTGAGTCTTTATATGTTAGAGAACCCTGTTTGTAAACAATTTAAAAGAGAAGCAATAATATGATTTCAAACTTAGGCATGATGAGATTTTTTTAATAAAAAATATATTATTCCTTCAATTCATAAGTTCCAATAGGTAATTGTAGGACCAATGCACCAAAAAATACATAATTCTTTAGATTTGAAATAATTAGTCCAACATTTTAACTCTTTCAATGTTGATGGAGCTATCCAATATATTTTCATATTCTAAAGAAAGTAATCCCAAATAGTGTGAGCAAATATACAATACATAATAAAATGGTTTTATGTTTCTAAACCCTTATCATACAAAGCACATTTTAAATATCCATGATATCTTCGTTTTGTATATTCTCTCCTATAAGAATATTACTTTAAACTACTAACAAAAGGAATGTTGAGGCCTTAGGGAGAGTATTTAGTGACCAAATATTATTTAAAAAAATATTTAGGGGTAGGAAATTTTGATTGCTTTAAATTCTCATAGCCCAACTTGACCAGGTATCCACCATATTTTCATATATTTCAAACCAACTCATCCTTTCATGTAAAAATTGAAAAAAAATCTTGAAGCATCTTTTGAAGTTCATCTGTAATTTGTTTGAGTTACTCTCCTTTAACTATGTTACAAAGAGAAATCCATGGTCTAGAGTTGTTGCTCATATTTATCTAGTATTTGATCTTTAGACCTTTAAAAATTAGGTATTTTCGAGCCAATGGTTTTAATTTTGAATCATAGATAAGGGGATAATGCTTCAACCAAGCATTGCACCAAATTTTTTATAATCCCTATATTTACTAACCATATAATATATTTATTGATCAATTGCAAACAATTTGATATGAAATTCCATGTTGGAAATCCTTTGGGTAGGGTACTATAGCCTTTTTCCATCCTTTCAATCTTTTTTTAATAACTTAAAATGTGAATCATAGAATTTTCTTTATAGAAAATAATTGTTTTGGTTGAAGCGTTTTCTATATAACTCAAGCATTTATTTGAATTGACTTATGATCACACATTTTCAAATTTTCTCTACTTGTGTCCATTTGAATTTGATGTGATGCTAATTTATACTTCATGTCCATAGAGTTCAACAAGCACCACAAATAAGTTGAATAATAATTGTGTACTCTTTCAAACTCACAATTATGCTTATCTAAACCCATTTCATCTTGTAAATAGTGTTTTTTATCCTTCTAAAATTCTTTTTATTTTAATTGAATCTAAACTAAGCTTGTTATTGAAGTTTATTGTCAATTTTTTTTAATATGTTATGTGTGGCTTCTATTGGTGGCCACTTCCATTACGAAAACAAAACATTACATTGCCCTTACATTTCTAACAAGTTAATTAAAGCATATCCAGCATTGTATTTTTATTAAAGATATTCTTCATCTTCCTCAAACTGCTAAGTTTCCACAATCAACTCCATTTATAACAAATGCTTTCAAAAATTTTAATTTTGTTAAGATGAAATTCAACACCGCAAATGGCTAAAATATTTGCTACCTAGTTTCTATATCCAAAAAAAATTACTAAAATATCTAAAATATATTTAAAATATATCTAATATATATAAAATATATGGCTAATATATTTGCTACCCAACTTCTATAACAACCTCACAAACTCTTACAACCTCATAAATTCTTAATACATATTTAGGGTTCTTATTCATTCCCTTAATATTATAAGATATTATTTTCATTGTTATTTTTTTTTTTTTTTTTTTTAATTTTAAACCCACTTTTTGTTAACATTAGTAATATTTATTTTTTTTATTATCGATTCTTAAAAAAAACTCCAATATAAAAAATATTTTTTTTAGTGGATAAATTTTAAATCATAGTTATGATACCATTTAGTTTCATGTCTATAAGTCTTTTCCCAACCTGCTTATAGTTCTTGCCATCAAAATAAAAAGTTATACCCTATATATATCACATTGAATACAATCACCACCCTTTAAATTTGTCCATTCTTTGTCAATATAAAAAATAATAAAAATAATAATAAACACTGGTCTAAAACATTATGAAATTACCTAACTCTATTTTTAAAGACCGCTTCATAAAATCTCATATTCTTGTACTCCTATGATATATACGATTTATTAGTATGCCTATCTTCCATTCTACTTCAAAGAACCACCATGATTTCACGTAGATATATACTTATAAAATATAGAAAAGAATAATACAATAATGTTTTGTATTTATTTTTTGTAATATTAAGAGTAAATAGGGTTTTGAAAGGGGTCCCACAACCTTGTACAAATAGAAACTGAAAACACTGAATAGGAGCCAAACAAATAGAGAGAAGGAGGGACCCAACAATACCAGAAAAACCACAAGATGACCAGTGAGTGAACCGAGGTGATTCTACGTCAAAGAGTCGATCTCATTAATAATTCCTCTAGACACATGGGCTGCCTCCTAAGCATAATCCAACACCATTTTCATCGAGATCCAAACAACACATTGTTTAATCTCCATCAGGTGAAGACTGTGGAGGATAACACTTTTCCTCACAGCAGAATTGCCATGGGAATACATCTGAGAAACTATTTTTTCTTTGGCCATTGGTCTAGGAAGGACCTCTACCACATCATCCACATCAACCACCTTGGAAATGGAGAAGAGTCCAACACATTACATTTCTTACCACTCAACCAAACTGATTTTTGAATCCCACCACTTTCCCCACAACCACCCACTAGGGGACTCTCCTCAACCATATATGAGTTAGGAGAAACCAAAGGAATTTTCCCACCATTAGTAGATGATCTTCCCACCGTAGAACCCCACACACCTTTAGCCGAATCAAAGCCCTTAACGTTCAACTTTTCTAACCTTGAACCCAAAGAGGAAGAACGCCCCATATCTGCTTCAGAACTGGAACTATCCAAATCCGTCAAAGGATCTCCAAGATCTAGAACGGATATGGATTTCAAAGAGTTTAAAATATCTTCAGTAGCAACCCCCTTTTCCAATGCAACCCGCTCAAACAATAGCATCGCTAGACCCTTATGCAAAGAAACACATCCTCTTCCATTTTGCACAGCTAACATAGATATGCAAATCGAGTTGAACAAGAACATCGAAATATTCATCCACCTCTGCCTTTGAAGATGATTAAGGAACATAGCGTGACTCCGCACAATCTCATACAAGGAATCCACCATGAAAAAATCCATAATCACTCTTATAACCTTGTTTCAAGGAGCATGCAATGCTTTTGCACTAAACCCATTCTGAATGTGAGGCAGGAATTCATCCTCATCTAGAAAGTAACGAACTTATTGAACTAGAGAATGTCTCTCCCTGTTGTGCGGAGCACCATCCAGAACCAACCTAGTAGTATGGATAACAAGCTCCAAAGTGACTTCAAATGACCATGATCCCACACGAACCCACCCCTCCTTCCAAGTAACTGCCATCCACTTAGACAAAATGGGATTATGGCCATGGAACTTCTGGATACAGTCCAACAGACCCCCTACTCTCAGGATGGACAAAACCTCCTCATTAGCTGATAGAGACGTAGGTTCCACCCTCAACTTAGAATATTTGGACTTACATTTACATGCTTTAGATTCCCCATCTTCATAAAAGGCCTACAACACCAAGGGGGAGCAAGAACAACAAACCATCCAAAGGACTCACGGGATAAAACACATACACTCAGAAAAACAAAGCAGGCTCCAAGCACTACTGGAGCTTAAAACATCCTCATTACACAAACCAAGCTAGAGAAAGCCCCCCAAGTCAAAGACCCAACGAATTCCCAATGCCATCATGTAAGCACCGGGACTATCAGAACGACTCCAAAGGAGTCCGGAAGGAAATATGATGAACGTGGGAACAAACAGAAGCACAATTCCCATGAGGGAATAAAAAAACCCCGCAGAGAGAGCTGAAATTCGCAAATAAAGTGAAGAGAACAAGGGTAGTCAAATCTCAATAAGCAGAAACAAAAGGTACCCAAACTGCCACCACTTGGCGAGAAATAATGAAAGAATAAAAGAGGTGGAGCTAAGACAGAAGGCCACCTAGACACAAACATCCTCAGAGGTGACATGTAGAATGTGGGCCTCTCAAGATGTGAGAACCAAAAACGAACAGTTAAGTGCCATTTCCAATGAAAATTTAAAATTCCGGGTCCTCCTGACAACAGAGACGGAATAGAAGCCACCATAGAACAAAATAGATTGAAAGCGACACCCAAGACACACCAATCTCTGGATCTAACAGATAACAACAGCTGCGTAGAGTCCACCAAAACATAAAGCTCATAGGAAACGTCACCCAAAGGACATCCAAGGCCACAAGGAAAACCCAGGACCGCACAACAAAAGTACAAGCATAAAAAGTCTTCCGATAAAATGCATTCTCCAACGGATCGAACAAGGTCTTTGGAATATTCCCTTACTAAGAAAGCGCCAGACCAAAAGAAAAAAAGAGTGAGAAATTTGAAAAGGGAGCTTAGCCTCAAAGCCAGGTGAAGGAGGGTAAACCACCCGCTTACTGCAGAAATGACTTCCCAGATACGAGACTCCCGGCCACCCATCACCATTTAACGATGTTTTGCATTTATTTTATCTATATCTTTCGTCGTTATTACGGAATTATTATATTATAGTTAATGATATTATATATGTGACCGATCTTTCAAAATGAAAGGCAATGCTTACGTAGTAGAAGTTCGATATTATTGTAAAATCAACCGTCGCCAATTATTTTATATAAGGTATTTCGTTAATCCTATCGGCCAATACTTGGCGCCTAAAGTGCCATTAGGTTAGGACCAATTGCTGTCCGGCGAGGGATACCATTTTACTTTGTTTTGTCGGTATGAAAATTACGCATTTGCTTTTGGCATTATTTTTAATTTCTAATGTTCCCGATATTATCGCCCTTGACTTCATATTGTTATACTTAACGAAAATGCCAACTAGAATAAATAGCATTAAAATTTAAAATGGATGCATCGAACAGAATGCTAAAGATATGGCTTCGCTTAATTCTAAAGTTTGGTATGGATAGTAGTCAGCTCCAAAAATAGCTCAGAATTCTGCTGCGAGTCGAGATACTGACCTCGTCTATTACAGAGTCAAGAAATTTTAATTTGCCAGCTGCGAGTCGAGATACTAACCTCGTGGACTGTTTCTTTCACGCAACATATTCAAAGTAGAGAGGAGACAAAGTCATCTTCTATTTACTTTCTCCACCAAATAAATTTATTAGACCCAGCAATTCATTACCATAAGAACAGAACGCGTGATTTCATAGGACAATAATTAGCGCTGGTTGGTTGCATGTGGGTTTGGTGTGTATTTATATGTGGTGGTCGATAGGGAAGGCCGGTTCCTCTCCGCGTGTATGACCGAGTCAAGTAGGCCGGCATTGCAGGCCATGCAATATGACGCAACTTTTATATTAAAAAAATCTTTAAAATTTAATTCTACAACTTTTCGAGTGTTTTAAACTAACTATTCGTTGAGGGGGACAAATGCTGGTTAATTCTAGTCCTTTGATATTACGTATAATTTTGGTAATGAATTGCTGGGTCTAATAAGTTAGACTGGAGTTGGTGGAGAAGCTGCCTTTATGTCCTTTGAATATGGAGTGTGAAGGAAGCAGTAGACGAGGTCAGTATTTCGACTTGCAGGAGAGTCTTTGTGTAGCTGGTAAATTAAAATTGAGACTTTCGCTGCTCTACAATGGTTTTTTTAATCACGTCCTCGTATAAGTGCCTAAAGGTAATTTAGAAAGAGATCTAAAAATAATAAATATGATTTATATTATAATAATTATATATATTAATGCATCATAATAATTATATATATCTGTATATTTTCATAACTATTTTTTTAATCATGTCCTTGTGTAAGTGCCTAATTATTGGGAAAAGTAATTAAGAAAATTAAAAAATAATTTTAAAAGATAAAAAACCATCTTAAAAATAATAAATATTTTTTATATTATAATAATTATATATATTGAGTCACATGATGAGGGTAATAATCTGATCCAAATTGATATTCTTGGAAAAATTTTACCAGGATCTCTGGCGTTTTGGCGGGAATCCCTCTGCACTGTCGACGGCCGTGGCTCTAGGGTTTCAGTTCGGAAACCTCCTTCAGCGTGTTTGGGGTCTGTTGCAGGCCTCTGGACAAGGATCTTTCGGTTTCCGGGAGGGCCCAATGGGGTCTCTTCCTGGTTCTCGCGAAGGAAAAAATACCTCTTATGCGGAGATTCTTCGAGAGACTCCTGCGTCTTCCTCTGCTGAAGCTCAACGCAGTGCCTTCCATCTGCTAGCCAAGAATGCGGGCAAGGGCTCTCCTGGGCACAGAATTAATGGTTGTCTCCCGCAATCTACATCAAGACCGAAAATTGTCATCGAACCAGAGTTGGTTGAAGACACGATAAACTACCGGACCACGCATGATCTGATTTGCAAGTTCATGGGCATTCGACCCACCCTGCACTTTTTGCATTCCTGGGTGAGACAAAGCGGGAGCCAATCGGTGAGTACTCCTTATGGCCCATTAGCAATGGGTATTTCATTATTAGTTTTTCTTCCCTAATGGATAGAAAACAGAGCATTTGAATCAGAGAAGAGGAGCCATGGCCCGGCAGGGTTATTTGTCCAGCCATGGAGAGCGGGTTTTGACCCTCGCATTGAACCCACGGCTGTCCCGGTTTGGATCCGGCTGTACGCGCTCCCGATGGAGTTTTGGGGTGAGCGGATTCTTGAATTGATAGGCAACTCTCTAGGTAGATTTTTGGGAGTTTCTAAGGATACCATCGAAGGAAATACTGCCGTTTATGCAAGAATTTGTGTAGAATTGGATATTAGTCAATCGCTACCGCTGAGATGGAATTGGAGCTAGCAGGACATTCTTGGGTACAACAACTAGACTATGAAGCCCTACCTTTCCGTTGTAGAGTCTGTCATTTGCATGGCCATTTGGCAAGGTTCTGTCCAAATATCTTGAGCACCAATGCGGATGCTACACAGGGAATGTCAAATCGCTCCCGAGGAGGTAAGTCCACTTCGGCCAAGGAACCATCTGTCATTCCCATTGGGTCTGAGGGCCAGAATGATGGCTTTGAACAGCAGAAGAGGAGAAGAAACAAAAAGAGAAATGGTAAGGAGCAAGCTCTCCCCAAGCCAACAAATCGGTATGAAATCTTCAAATCTCTTGTGGATCAAGAAGACCAACCTATGGAAGGAGCAGATGGGATCCTTGAGGACAATATTATCCCTACTCATGCTCCTCCTTCCTCAACCCCTGTCCTTGAGCAGGATTTTGATTCCTCTGAGACTTTGCACCATGAAAACCTTGGGACTACGGTTATCCACGCCCTGACCCGACCCGTTATCAAAGATGTTTCTATGGGAATTGCGAGAAAAGCTCGAGAGAAAGACCAGCTCTTGGAATTTCACGAGGTGGAGAAGAGATCGAAAAATAGTAATTCCCAAGGGGTGGGCGGGGAAATCCAATAAGGATCTAATCGCAGTGCAAGGGGATAAGCTAATCAATGGAGGAGTGGCAAGAACAATTGATTCGTATTGCTCCCAAGGTTTCCAATGATTATACAATCTTGGAATGTGAGGGGTTTAAACGAGTAGAACCCATCAATCTGTTGTTCAAAGACTTTTAGAAAGAAGTAAAACAGACTTTCTGCTCATTCAGGAAACAAAAATGTCATTAGACCTCATGAGTAAAACTGTCGGCCGAATCTGGAGGGGTGCTGGCCATATGGCAGTGGCTGCTCTTGGTGCCTCGGGAGGGATTGCTACTCTTTGGAATCCTTTGGCATGGATAGCAGTAGATCATATAGCCTGGAGAGGGGGTCCTAACATCTCTTTTCAAGAATATAGTTACAGCTGAACAAGTCTTAATTACAAATTTTTATGGGGTACGAGAATACCGAAGGTCGGCGGTCTCAATGGAAAGGCTGTTCAAAACATGAGGTCCTCCGGGGAAGATCTTGATTGGATTTTAGCTGGGGATTTCAATGCTAAATTATCCGCTAGAGATCAGGAAGGTGGCATCCCTGTTCTGGATACAGGGGATAGGCTGTTTATTGCCCACGTTCAGGCCTTTAACCTTGTTGACATCAAAGGTCCTGGTACAAACTTTACATGGACTAATAAGAGAAGAGAGCCATACAATAGGAGGGTTAAGCTTGACAGGTTTTTGGTCTCGGAGGAAGCTTATGTTAGATGGAATATCAAATTCCAGATCTTGGAGGGCCCAGTTTCTGATCACTCTCCCATTTTTCTGGAGGGAGGGACTATGTCGGGGAAAGTATTACAAACCTTTTAAATTTGAAAATTTTTGGTTGCAAAAAGAGGACCTACGAAGGAAAATTCCACGGTGGTGGAAAGAAGGCCGTCCCCCTTTTGGAACGAGCTATGTTCAAAATTCACAAACGACTTCTCTATGTTAAGAGTAAGCGAAGCAGTGGAAGCAAACTAACAAATCTGATTTCCGGCTCCAACGGGCCCCCTTGCTTTGGATAGATGGAATGAGGTGCAAAAACAATTCGAGAGAAGGAATTATTTACGAGCATCTTAAATTTGAGGATGACGCCTTACGCAAAGCAGTTGAGGACATTGATAATCAAGAAGAGATCTACTGGAGACAGAGAGCCAGAAATACTTGGCTATTAGAAGGAGACAGAAATACTAAATTTTTTCATCGTTATGCCTGTGCTAGAAGGCAATTGAATAACATGGAGTTCCTCCAAGATGAGTTTGGAAATTCTTTTGACACTCTTCTTGACATGCACTCCATTTCTATGGAGTACTTCTCAAACCTCTTCAAGGAAAGTCTGCAGCATGATGTGGAAGCTCAAAATGAAGTCATTGACGGAATTCCCTCTATTATTTCTCATGAAGAGAATCAGTCCCTTCTTAAGCCCATAGATCGTGATGAACTCAAGAAGGTAGTCTTTGGGATGTGCACAGGAAAGTCGCCTGGCCCGGACGGTTTCCCTATTGAGTTCTTTCAGGCCTTCTGGGACATCCTGGAGGAGGACGTGTTGGCTGTCATTGAGGAATCCCGAATTAACAAAAGAATGCTCAAGGCTCTAAATCATACCTTTATCTCTTTAATTCCGAAAGGAGAGGGGGGGGCTCTCATTTCTGATTTCAGACCTATTGCTCTATGTAATGTGATCTACAAAATTATTTCTAAACTTATGGCTGAAAGACTAAAACCCCTCCTTCAAAATTTAATTTCCCCTGAGCAAGGGGGTTTTGTTGAAGGAAGACGGATCTTGGATGGAGTGATCTTGGCTCGGGAGGCTATCCATTCTATGCATAATTCGGGTAACAAAGGAATGTTCATCAAATTGGATATGTCTAAGGCTTATGACGAGTAGAGTGGGGTTTCTTGGTCAAGATGTTGGCAGCCTTTGGTTTTTCTCGGGACTGGATTGCCTGGGTCATGAGGCTGTATCTCTACGCCTTCATACTCTGTTTTAATTAAGGGGCTTCCCTCGCCACCTTTTGGAGCCTCTCGGGGTCTCCGTCAAGGAGATCCCTGCTCTCCTTATCTCTTTCTTATCTTGGCTGAAGGTCTTGGCAGACTCTTCCTGAGAAGAAGACGTCAAGGACAGATTACAGGAATTAAAATCGGAGCCGAAGTTTTGACTCATTTACAGTTTGTGGATGATACGGGCTTGGTGGGAGTTGCCAGCCTCAGAGAAGCAAGAGGAATCAAAGATACTCTTAACGTCTACCTTCGGGCTTCTAATCAAGCCATCAATGATTCAAAATCAAAAGTGGTCTTCTTCAACCTTGATCAAAGGTCGCAAGAGAGAGTTATGGAGATTATGGGCTTCACTCGGACCTCCCTTCCTGTTGTTTATTTGGGGGTTCCTCTGCACTTTAAAAAACTGACAGCTGATTTCTGGAAGGACCTGCTAGATGGCATCAAAGAGAGAATGAATCATTGGTCTCATAGATGGTTAAGCTATGGGGGCCGATTAACTTTTTTGAAGTCTGTTATTCAGGCTATGCCTATTTACAAATTTTCAATTATGGCCGCCCCTCCCTCAATCTGGAAAGAGTTGGACAAAGCGGCTAGAAGTTTTCTTTGGGAAGGTGCCAATGGAGAGAGGAAATGGGCCTTGGTTGGTTGGGATAAGGTCACCCAGCCCAAGGAAAAAGGTGGGTTGGGCTTGAGAAGCTCCAAGTTTAACAATCGGGCCCTGGCTGGGAAATTGTACTGGAGGTGGATTTCTCAGCCTTCGTCTCTCTGCAGCAGAATCCTTTCTAGTAAATACTTGGGTCCTGTTCCTCCCAATGACTTGGGCCGCTATCCTCTGGAAGGTAATGGTTCTCTTGTGTGGCAGGCGCTCAAGCTTGGTTCTTGCATTATCAAAGATCAATTGTTATGGAAAGTTGGGAGAGGGGAGAAGGTCCGGTTCTGGACTGACTCTTGGGATCAGCATCCTCCTATTCTTGCAGTGTTTCCCGATCTGCTTCCGCTAAAAATAGCTCTTGAAGACAAAGGCTGGATTCATATTCAGACCTACTTCACTACCAGCCCTCTGGGGGAATATAAGGTTAAAAAATTTAAGCGGCTGGGTGAATGGCCTATTCCAATCCCCCCGGAGCAGGCCCCAACTCTGGAAAAACTTTTGGCTGAAAGGTTTCTATCTGGGAGTGATGAGGAGGATGAGCTTGCTTGGGGCTTTGGGAACCTTGGGGTTTATTATGTGAAGGAGGGCTATGCTTCGATCCTACCGAGCCCCCCCACACTCTTTTCCTGTTCATGAATGGAGGAAGATTTGGCATCCCAAGGGCTGGCCGAAAGTGAACTTCTTTGCTTGGCAACTGATGCATAATGGTATTTTGACCTTTGACAACCTTAGAATTAGAGGCATCATTGGTCCTTCCCAGTGCGTTTTATGTTATAGGAATGAGGAAACTGTGAACCATCTTCTGTTTGATTGCTCTTTCACACAGCAGATTTGGCAACGTTGGTTCTCCCACTTTAAACTTCAGGTGCTTGGAGATCTGTCCCGGACCAATTTATGGGAAAGCTGGAAGAGAGGTAGATTTATTTCTAAAGCTCTTCGTACTGGCTGGGAGATCGGTTTCCTTTTTATTTGGTGGCAGGTTTGGTTGGAAAGAAATGCTCGTATTTTTCGTGAAACCTTCTCTTCGGTGGAGGGGATTTGGCAGATCATTTGGAGCAAAGTTGTGGAAACCGTTGCCATCTATGCTGAGAAGGAAAACCAGCCTGCTTCTAGGCCTTTGAGTGGGAGAGGTGCTGATGCGGAGAGACAGGTAAGAAGTTGTTGGAAACCTCCCCCAGAAGGCTGGGTCAAAATCAATGCCGATGGAGCTGCTAAAGGTAATCCGGGCAATCTTGGCAGTGGTGTTATTTGCCGTGATCATGCTGGGACTGTGCTATATTGGGAATTGCAAGGTCTGGGATATGCCACAAACAATGAAGCTGAGGCCTTTGCTATTAAATCTGCTTCCATCTGGGCCGTCAAGCATGGCCATAGAAAGATAATCATTGAGTCTGATTCTCAAATCTTGGTTGGTGCTCTTGATTGCATGCGGAACTTTGCCTTAAAAGCTTGGAGGCTCAGATTTTGGTTGCCCAAATTTTAGAGCTTTGGAAAGAAATTGAGGATGTGATTCCTGTTTATGCTAGTAGATCTCTTAATAAAGCGGCCGATTTCCTTGCTAAGTTGGGTGCTGAGAGAGAGGTTGGGATTCATCTGCATAGCAATTTGCCTGTGGAGAATGTCGAGATCAGACAAGGCCTTGATCAATTCCTGAAATAATGTGCAAAGTTTTTTTTTGCTAAGGGTCCTTTCTGTCGCGATTTCGCGACTTGTTGCCCTGTCGCGGCTGTTGGCTGGTTTCTGTCGCGATATCGCGACAGGTTGAGTCTTTGTAGTCTCCGGCTGGTTTCTGTCGCGATATCGCGACATGTCGCGTTATCGCGGGTCGCGATTCCGCGACATGTTGCGCTATCGCGACATGTCGCGTTATCGCGGGTCGCGATTCCGCGACATGTTGCGCTATCGCGACATGTCGCGTTATCGCGTGACGCGATCCCGCGTCTTGTTGCGATATCGCGACATGTCGCGATATCGCGACATGTCGCGATATCGCGACATGTCGCGTTTTCGCGCCTCGCGATTCCTCGACATGTTGCGATATCGCGACAGGTCCCGCCTTCCTGGCGTCTGGGTGGTTAACTGTCGCGTTTTCGCGACCTGTTGTGATGCTGCTTCTTTGAGCTGGTTTTTGTCGCGATTTCGCGACAGGTTGTGCCCTCCTGGTCTCTGGCGTTTTTCTTGCGCGATTTCGCGGCATGTTTGGCTCCTTTGCGACTGGGTGGTTTTCCGTCGCGATTTCGCGACCTTATTGAGGCTTGTTAGTTGCTTTCTTTTTCTGTCGCGATGTCGCGACGCTTTCTGCGGGAGGCTGTCGAGGGCCTTTCCTGTCGCGATTTCGCGACATGTCGCGTTATCGCGCCTGTTGGTGCCTTAGTGGCCGTGTTGGGTTTTCCTGTCGCGATTTCGCGACATGTCGCGGTTTCGCGACCTGTTGCTGTTTCGTGCCTTCCGTTCTCTGTGCCTTGCGGTTCTTAGCCTTGCCTTGGTGCGCCTTCCTTGTTGTTTTGCTTGTGGCTCTGGCTCGGGATGTGTTCTCTCCCGCTTGTATCTGGTTCTTGTTTTAATACAAGTTTTTCATTTTTCAAAAAAAAAAAAAAAAAAATTATATATATTAATGTATTTTTACCATGGTGTATTGCTACCAATTGAATGTGAATGCACACCATGCTTACATTGAAAATTAGAAAGAAATTTTTCTTCATAAGAAAAGGAGAATATGAAAGGGAGAATGTTGAGAAAAATATACGCGAAACTTAAAAAAAATAAAAAAGTGAGTAAAAATAAAAATAAATAAATAAAAAATTTATAAATAAAAATAAATAAAAAATATGAAAAATAAAAAAGTGAGTAAAAATAAAAATAAAAAAATAAAAAAATTATAAATAAAAATAATATAAAAATAAAAATTTGGAATAGTTCATTTTAAGTTGGTAAATATTTAAAAAAGTATTAAAGTGGAATGAAATTCCAACATAAAAATATGTTATTGGAAATAAACAGTTTGCAAAGGATTTAAAAAGCAAGAGGGCCAACTACCCCACATAAATGCCACCCCACACAAATGCTAGGAATCGATGTTAATAGGGGTGAGGAGCAAGAGGAGGGCCAACTAAACCACACAAATGCTATGACTCGATATTAATAGGGACGAGGAGTCCCACATAAACGAAACCAAAAACTTTCATCTTTAAACCTACTACCTTTACCTATTTAAAATAATACTAATTGAGAACTGTTACTTTTACAATAATACACTTATTCAATCTTATATTGCTTAAGCATTGAATTTGTATTTGAAAGATCAACCACACAAATAAAATATTTCTTTAATTTAATATTATTAAACTTTAAGATATAAATAAAATATATGTGAAACATCAATGTATTATTATTTTCTATTTCATTTATATATTTACATAAAAATCATGACGATCATTCAATTTTATAGTTTATTATTGTTTTATCAATTTAAAGTAGAAACTTTATTATGGCTCTTATAAGCAGAATGGAAGATAGACATATTCTTTTCAATATATACTAAACATACTTATATACACTCTTTCTTGGAATTTAAAATTAGTTTTTTCATGAGAATTTGGAAATGTTTGAGTAGTTTTTGAGAACAGGATTGAGGCAGTTCTAAGAAGGTTTGTTTAAGGTAGATTTGAGTTGGTTTGAGCAGTGATAGTAAGCTGATTTGAGCAAGCCTTGTAAGAAGGCTTGGAGCATATTTAAGCAGGTTTTAAGAGCTAGACTGAGCAGGCCTAATGAGTAGATTAGAGAATATTTTGGAGTAGAATTGAGTGAGCCTTATGTGAAGGCTTGGAGCAGATTTAAGCAAGTTTTAAGAGCCAGTTGAGAAGTGATTTAAGCAGGTTTTAAGATCTGTATTGAGTAGGCCTTATGAGATTATTAGAGTAGGTTTTGGAGCAAATTTGAGCAAGACTTATGTGTAGGCTTGGAGTAGAATTGAGTAGGTTTTGGTGAGCATATTTGAGAAAGTCTTGTGTGTAGACTTGGAGCAGATCTGAGTAAGTCTTGTGTGTAGACTTGGAGCAGATCTGAGCAGATTTGAGCAAGTCTTGTATGTAGACTTGTAGTAGAAGTGAGAAAGCATTGTGTAAAGACTTGAAGTAGGGTAGAGTAGAGGAGATTGAGGTGTCCATTGGATATAAGTCCATGAAATGAATAAAGGGGATTGGTGTCTCATGTGGATAGAGATTTACGAACTTGAACATAGGGGATTGGTGTCTCCTATGGATATAGGTCCACAAACTTTAGCATAGGGGATTGGTTTCTCCTTTGGGTTTGTGCCCATAAGCATTGTAATAGGAATTGGTTCCCAAGAGATTGGTTGATAAAATTTATAACAAAGATTTTCTCCTTGGACATAACCCACATTGGGTGAACTACGTTAAATTTGTGTCTCTTATGTTTTTCATGGTTTGTGTATTTTTTCATTATTGGAATTGATTATATTGGATAATACTACTTTGGAAAGTTATTGCAATTGATAATATTGGATAATACTAATTTGGAAAGAAAATTAAAAGTTTTATCTTATACTTTTCACCCCCCTCTTAGTATAACCTTGTGTTTTTCATCATCCTAATGCAATTCTCTACTATGAATGTCCTCTCCCTCCATACTAGGAATATTTTTAAAAATATTTCTTATTTATATTTACTATTTTAAATAGAGGGAAATGGATGAATTTTTTCAACACAAAAATATAGGTACCTATATGCAAAACAAAGAAAATGTTTGAACTCAACCTTCCTAAATTTTTTCAAAGAATCCAAAAAGAATAATTGTTCATTTGTGCCTATCATTGTTTACACTACATAATTTTTTTTATTGAATACAACTAATCATATTATCCTCTCATTCTAGTGTAGTAAAAAATTTGTCAAACCATTTTAGCAAATTTGTAAAAGTAGATCAAAGGTCTTGTCCATGCACAAAATTCTTCTCATGACTTCACTAGTATTTGAGGTCTATCAAAAGTGTTCAACCTCTTCTTTTCTTCATTCATGATGACCATATATATTTTCCTCTCATATGTGCCATTATTAGACATAAAAATGTAAAATAGAAAAGGAGATTGATTTTTTTGAAAACCTCATAAAATAAAAATGAGGTTTTCAAAAAACCTTTTGAAATTTAATCATGAAACTAGGGCATCCATTTGGTCAAAAATCAAAAAATTAAATGAGTGGACTAAGTTCCAAGAGAGGAATAAAGGAACCTGACAGTGATTTTTATCTTGGATCAAATATGCTATATCCAATAAGATCATTGTGATCCAATTCCACTTAAGTTTTTATTATAAAACCATTTTTACAAACTATCAGTGGCTTACAAAAGTCTTATAGCTACTCTAAACATTATTTCCCTTAGGAGACACCATAGAAGTTGAATTTCCAAAGACAAGCAATCGAGTAATAGAGATTCATGCCCAGTTTGATACTATATTGGATTTCATAGCAAATTCCAAAAATCAATGGAATTAACACATTATCCAATATAGTTGAAACATGATATTTTTTCAATCGATCACAGATGGTAAGCTTTGTGGAGTTTTGGCCCTCATCCATCATTTTCATTGGTGGTGCTCTTCCCAAACTTCCCACCCCTTTTGATTCTTGTGCCAAAAGTTTCGACAATCACCACTTGGTTACCTCAAGTGATTGTGTGTCTAGTCCTCAAAACTACCAATGGAGTCCTCTTTCAAAGGTGTTGACAATTAATGCTTTTGAATTCAGTGTTGATCCATCGAGGAAAGTTTTTATCTGCCCTATGCTTTCTATTTTTTGGTCCAAATTTCCCATTGGGTCTCCTTTCCTAGCATCAATCCATTCATGTTATTTTCTTACACTATGTCCTCAATCATGATTCATGGGTTTTTGGAGCATAGTACACATGTTTTATACCATCACTTATGGAATTGGGCTAGGGTGGGATCCTCTATTTTTTAATCACTATTTTTGGTGCTTGGTGGTGTTATGTCCCCTCCATAGTATGCCTACTCTGGTGATTTCCCCTGTAACTCCCTCCCTCTAGACTAGCCTTGTTCTGATGGTTGAAGTTGGACATGCTACCCTCCACTAAACTACATTGGTCGAGGACATTTTCTACGATCATAGCCTGCTCAATTTCCTTCAAATGTTCCAAGGCCATGATGTTGATCTATCCTTGGAGTTTTTTCGAATGTGAGATGGAGGGCACATTTTCATATGTGGCTTGAGCTTTACTGTAATTGTGAATCTCCTTATAGAAATCATGGGGATCCCAAATGAGGGATAGATCATTAATTGTGAGAAGCACTCACTCTAGGGCAAGTTTTCCCTCTTTAATGCACCTTGCCAAGGCCGTAACTTTTACTCTTAGTTTCCATTTTTCCCTGTTATTTTTTAAAAATATGCAAAATTGCATGGAGAACTTAAAAAGAACTGCCCTTTGTGTTTGCAAGCAAAAAATACCTCTAGGAGACCCAAAATTAGCTTTTAATATAATTTTTAGTTTTCACAACTAAAAAAGTTATCATAACTATTAGTGTAGAACTAGAGTGGGGTTGCTATCTTGGGATAGTGGTTATTATTGAATAGAAGGTGCATGATTCTATTTTGGATGCCATCCGAGCTCTTTTTTAGGGTTACTAAAAATAGCAAGTGAATTGCTAAAAATATAAAGTGACTAAAAATAATAAGGGGATAACATAGGCTAGGGTTTTTATTTTTGGGGAGTATAAGGAGTGGGAGACTCTAGTGTAAGGGCGGTGTGAATTTAGATAATGAAAAGAAGCATTTGCATATTTTTTTATTAGGGTATTTTGTATGATGTCTTTTCTTACAATTTTACCCTTGGAGTCCATTATCGATCTCCTATAGTGAATTTACATCACTCTTCCAATATTGCGGTGAATATTTAGGTAGGGACAAATGTGGCATCTTACATGATACTCTCCTGAAGTCATGGGATGTGGTAATGGTGATAGTCCTTCAATATTTCACTTTGGATAGTCCAAGTGTAGTGCTGCAAAGTTTCCACCTTACTTTTTCAACCATTTATTAGGAAAGAAGATAATTAACATACCAAAGTATCTCTTCTAGTCTATTGAAATATAGGCCCTCAATGTTAAGAGAGGAGTCTCTTCTCTCCATCTACACCAAGGTTTTCTTTAATTATTGTACCACTACATTTTGGAGCATTAAATTTAGAGGGTCATTTGAGCGATGGTTTTGGGACCTATGAATGATATTGGTGTAGCTAGTAGAGACACTTTTGCATCCCCAAGAACTAATCAGATGCTAGATTTTGATACCAATATGGATGGTACTCTAAGCACCCATCGCTCCACCAGAGCCAATGCTAGTAATGGTAAGCAGAAGGTCCTAATTATGGTTTATAATGATACTTATGATGATTCTCTATATTTTTAGGTTAAGCAAGAGACTACCCCCAAGAAAATCCATCCTCTTGAGGGCACCTCCACCAAACCACCTCCCCTTTTGGCTTCCAAGGTGTCATGTTGGCCCAATCTGTCTGAAAGAGGCCACCTTGAGGACCTCCACAACATCATGAAGGCCTTGGGGAGAGTGACCATGATGACTTCCTTCTTGATTTCCCATGTAGAGACCCTCTTGGATGACTACAAGGATCAATTTAAGATCCTAGAGGAGTTTAAATTCTAGTGGGGGCTAATGGACGTGATGCTATGGATCAAAAAATTAGTTAGATTCACAGTTCCCTGGTGGATCTCTGTCCTATTGAACTCTACTTCTTTCTTCCTAGTTTTCCCTATGTGGGATTTTTATTCTTTGGTTTCTTTTGCTACTACCCCTACATGTGTTTTTTAGAGTGTTTTGGCCCCTGTGCAAGCCCTTTGTTCCTCCTTTGTGGTCCTAAGAGGCATTCCTTTTTTCTACAGGAGCTTTTAATTTTTTGGGTTTCTCTATTTTTACTACTACCCTTGCATGGGTTCCTAAGAAGTGTTCTATTTTCTGCCCCTAGTAGACCCTCTAGTCCTCCTTAGTGGCCCTAAGAGGGCTTCTTTTTTCCTTGGGAGGTCTACATTATTTGGGTTTTTGTTTTAATTCTTTACTTCTATCCTATGGAGTTTTCATTGGCTTAACTCCTTTATTGTAAAATGTTACGTGACCCTTACAAAACCCTTATACCAATCAAAAAAATATCAAACTAAAAACTAATTAAGGATAAAAAAAATTGAATCTATATACAAATTAAGAGTCACCATGTAAGATGCTAAAAAGTATAAAAATATGATTAGAAAATTCAAGTAAGATCTCACTCAAAGATTCATCGAAAAGAAATGTATTGAACATTTTACTATCATATTTTATTCTAAGGACACAACCTTTTATTCTAGAGTGATAATAACTATAATAGATATGATTAAATATATAAGAAAGAATATTAATAACATACAACAACCAAAGAAGAACCTACAAAATAAAGGACATAATAAAAATAATACACATGAAACACAAAGAGAAACAATGTCAAAACAAAAAATAGTTAACAATAAAGAAAAGTACATGACATATAAGTATACAAATAAGAAGATAAACAATATATGGTATAATATAGTCAAATTATGAATACATGGAACAAGAAACATGAGAATATATGAATGAGTGGAACAAGAAATGTGAGAATACGTGGATCCATTTGTAATATATTATGATATATAAAAATATTATGGGGGCACCCATAGGTATTCATACCTTATTCTTTCTCTCAAACCATTTCATTTATATTTTTCCTTATTTTTCATCTACAATTTTTTTTATTACTCTTATTCCTTTTTCTACATATGATTGTGGTTTTAGGATGTTTTTGGAAAATGAAGCAATGTTGCTCAATTACACAAAACGGTTGTACAAGGTAAACTATGAAATATATGGCTAAATTGTTAGTTCTATTAGATTCCTTACAAAATTTCAAGGGGGGCATAACAACAATTTTCCCTAATGGAACACACTTGAAGGTACCAAATAATGTAACACCTTCAACATCCCCAACACCCCCTCCAATGTATTAATTGTTTTTTCTTAGATAGAGGTAATATTTTATCATTATATATATTAATTCTTATTCATGTTAAAATATTTCAGTTGGATTTAAGTGTATATCATGGACTAAAGTGTTGAAACCCAACATTGTCTTTGGAAAATAGGTAATGCAACCTACAACTATCAAAGCAATTAGTCATGTGGAAGAATTATGTTATATTCCATTCAAATAGTTTATATTTCTTCTTTGAAAGACTCAAAAAATTGCTTTTAGATTCACTTCTGGTTATTTATTAATGTGATAGTCATTTTGATAATATTCAATTTTATCATTATCATGTCATTTAGAAGCAAACTTATCGATTTCAAAAATATTTTCTATAATGTGAGGTTGTGGAGAATTTGGAAATTGCATGGTCATAATGTATGCCCATTTTATACATTTCATTTATTTGCATGTGTTGTTCAAATAATATACATAGTCAAGGCCATATTCAGAGCTATAATTTTTTTTCAATATTTTGCTACTCATCCATTAAATCTGGTTGGATCTATGAAAACATTCTATGTTCTTTATCATTGGACACTAAACCTAATTTCAAGTGGCAAGTCAAACTTACCAATGCCCAGTGGTAGTTTCTTGCTACTCAAATTTATAAAGTCCATATTCAATCCAAAACTTAGCTTCTTGGATGACAAGCTCTGTATCAAAGAGTTCTAACTTCTTGAATGTTTGGCTTTGAATTTACATATTTCTCCTCATTGTAAATTTTCTGACGCTTCAAAATTTCTTATTCACTTGTTTTTTTTTTTGTGGCATGGCTAAATAGTTTTGGAATGTCTTCTACACTTTTATATTCCCCTTCTTCGCTATTGCTTGGAATATTTCTTTGCTTGGTTTTTCTATCTAGACCATTGCCCCAAACTTTGGAATGTTTGTAAAGCCATCATTGTCAAGCATATTTAGAAATTTAGATGCAAAAAGGTGTTTATTGGTTTCACTCCTCCATGGGGTATAGTTTTAGTAGAATTCATCTTTGATATTTCATTTTTTTTGGGACACATTTATTTCCATGTTCGTGGAGCCTCCAACACAGTAGAAGATGTCACTAACATGCTTCATCAGCTTTACATGATCTATTATCTTTAGAAGATCTAGCAATAAACAAAAAAGAAGGTAGGAAACAATGATGAACAATTTTAGGAACTCATTACTTCTCTTTCTTCATTGAAGATTTTACAAGATATAATGAAAGACATACCCAAAACTTCACAATATAACAAGCTTTACCATAAATGAATAATAATATTTAATATATTATAACAAGATACAACTGTAGTCTTTTTGTTGCTATTAATTTCTATTCTTATATATATTTAATTATGAAACTTCAATACTTATTTATTTCATTTTATTTATTTTTATAATAATTAAATGTTCTAAATAACAACCTAATATAATCCAACTTTTAAAATAGATAAATTCTCCATCGATCTGGTAGGTCAAAAATACACAGCTCGATACATACAAGTAACCATATTATTTTTTTAGTAGGACCATATGCTCTATACCAAAAATTAATTTTGCATAAGCAAGATCAAGAATATACTTAAGAACTACATTGTGATACCCATCTTGAAAGCTTAACCAAAATCTTGATTATTAAGTTTGAGTGGGCAACCTTATTAAACAACAAAATTACGTGGTGATAATAACCCTAGGTTAAGGATTGAAGATATTAGTTTCTTGAATGATTTGATAATATTTTGAACTTTATGTTTTAAATATTTAATATAAAATTAAAATGCCCTTCTTTTAAAAATAATATTTACCTATAGTTCAACAAAATTTAAAATACAATAGTTGATAAGCATATATTATTTATATTAATTTATATATTATTTATATTAATTTATTATTTTATTTGTTTTAATTAGTAAAGTTGGTAAAATTAGGGTTAATGTAAAAGATCATCGTTAAATTAGAAGTGCTAGATTCAAAGGTGAGGGTAATATTTAGAGTCATATGAATGTAGTTGTTTGGGGATAATTTTTACTATGTAAACCCCACGCAGGTTTTAGATGCGTACACGTAGGTTTTAGATGCGTAGACAATCTCCTTTTTTTCTTATGGAAGAATATTTAAAGGGATGCATGTCATTTTCCTATTAGAATCCTTCCTCTGTTCAAAAACATATTGAAGTTGAAATTGAAAAAACAAGGCATTTTATAAGGATAAGTATTAATAAAAAAAAAATGCACATGTAGTTTAATTGAGATATATCCATTGTTAATATTGAAAAGAAAATGGAAGTAAATATTAAATTGATAGTAGTATTTTTATTTTTATACGTGATTGGTGAAGGTAATATCTTTGGAAATATAAGTATACATAGAAAAAGAAATAAAATGGTAGATAATTTACTCAATTATAATGTTGAAATGTATCTTTTGAAAATTAAATAGTTAAAAATATGTAACTTGTATAGTGATATTTTACTATTTAAGAGAAATGATATCGTGTATTTGAATAGAAAACAATGCAATTAAAGGGATCTAGAAAATGTCTTTTATAGAAAAGAAAGTTAAAAATAATTTGTGAACATGTTATTTGGATATGGTTTAATTGAAGTATTGTCATATGTAATATTTTGATATTTTAATTAGAGAGGCCTAAAATAATTTAGGAATAAATTATTGAACCATATTTTATTGAACCTATCTACTATTTGTTTTCCTTATTTATAGATATGTTCATATTTCCAATATATTACCTCTGATAAAAGATGATGGACATTTAAAATCATATTATTTATTATGCAATCCCCATATCAATTTTTGTGGATAGAATTAACGATAATTTTTTAATATCTTCAATTGAAATACATTTCCATATTTTTTCAATTGTAAAGTTAATGCTTATAAGTACCCTAGACTCTACATAGTAGTTAATTAAAATTTTGCATGAGGAGAATTTTTTCTTCATTATTTAAAAAAATACCACCTTTACAAAAGTTCACTAGATTTCTTTTAGAATAACCATAAAAAAATTTGATAAACCAAATTTATGAACATATTCATTTTACCCTAGACCAAAGGAAATCCTTTATTTTAATGTCATTATCATAGATGACTCTTCCATATATGTTCAAATATTGTAACCAAGTTGGTACCACTTATTATTTGTACTTGAGACTTCCTATGATGAGAATCCTATTTGTAAATAATTTGAAATAAAGGTAATAATATAATTTCAAACTTAGGCATGATGAGATTTATTTTAAAAAATCTATTATTAATTGTAGGACCAATGCTTCAAAAAATACATAATGCTTTAGATTTAAAAATTAATCCAACATTTTAACTCTTTCAATGTTGACGGATCTACCCAATATATTTTCATTAATACCAAATACTGTGAGCAAAGGGATAATACATAATAAAATGATTTGAAGTTTCTAAACCCTTATCATACAAATCGCATATGAATTGTCCACGATATCTTCTTTTTGTATATTCTCTTCTATAAGAAAATTATTTTAATCTACAAACCAAATGAATGTTGAGGACTTAAGGAGAGTATTTAGTGACTAAATATTCTTCAAAAAAAATCGTTAAGTGTAGGAAATTTTGATTGCTTTAAATTCTCATATCCCAACTTGACCAAGTATCCACCACCATCTTTCATAAATTTCAAACAAACTCATCCTTTCATGTAAAAATTGAAAAAAAAAACTCTTGAAGCATCTTTTGAAGTTCATCTATAATTTTTTTGAGTTACTCTCATTTAACTAGCTTACAAAGAGAAATTCATGGTCTAGAGTTGTTACTCATATTAATCTAATATTTGATATTTAGACCTTTACAAATTAGGCATGTGCGAGCCAATGTTTTTAATTTTGAATTAGAGATAAGGGGATAATGCTTCAACCAAGCATTACACCAAAATTTGTATAATTCCTTTATTTACTAACCATCTAATATATTTCTTGATCAATTGCAAACAATTTGATATAAAGTTTCATGTTGGCAATCCTTTGGGTAGGGTGCTATAGCCTTTGTCCATCCTTTCAAACTTTTTTTAAATAACTTAAAAGGTGAATTTAAGAATTTTCTTTATAGAATACAATTTTTTGGTTGAAGTGTTTTATATATAAGTCAAGCATTTATTTGAATTGATTTATGATCACACATTTTCAAATTTTCTCTACTTGTGTCCATTTGAATTTGATGCAATGCTAGTCTATACTTCATGTCCATAGAGTTCAAAAAACACCACAAATAAGTTGAATAATAATTGTGTACTCTTTCAATCTCACAATTATGCTTATCTAAACCCATTTTATCCTGTAAATAGTGTTATTCATCCTTCTAAAATTCTTTTCATATTACTTAAATCTAAACTAAGCTTGTTATTGAAGTTTATTGTCAATTTTTTTTTTAATAAGCTATATATGTCTTCTATTGGGGCCACTTCCATTACAAAAATAAAATATTACATTGCTCTCATTACATTTCTAACAAGTTAATTAAAGCATATCCAACATTGTATTTTATTAAAGATATTATTCATTTACTCTTCATATCTATGAAATATATTCTTCATATTCTTCAAACTGCTAAGTTTCTACAATCAACTCTTTCTATATCAAATGCCTTTAAAATTTTAAATTTTTTCAAGATGAAATTCAATAGTGCAAATGGCAAAAACATTAGCTGCCCAACTTCTATATCCAAAAATATCTTGTCTATAACAACCTCACAATTTTTTAATATCCTTTTTTAGGGTTCTTATTCATTCCCCTAATATTCCAAGATATTATTTTCATTGTTATTTTTTATTTTATTTATATATTTAACCCTACTTCTTATTAACACTTGTGATATTTACTTTTTGTTATCAATTCTTTCCAAAAAAAAAAAACACACTTCAATATAAAAAATAAATTATTCATTTCTTTTGAATAAATAAAAATAAAATCATAGTATTTACTTTCATGTATAAAAGTCTTTTTTCAACCTGCTTATAATTCTTACCATCAAAATAGAACTATTTAAATACACAAGTTTTACATATATATCACATTGAATATAATCACCGTTTTTCCATTTCTTTGTGAATATATAAAATAATAATAACATAATAAACACTCTTTAATCACCATGTAACTTCTAAAACATTATGAAATTACCTATACTCATATTCTTCTATTTTCATGATATATACGATTTATTAGTATGCCTATCTTCCATTCTACTTCAAAGAACCATCATAATTTCACGTAGATATATACTTATAAAATATAAAAAATAATAATATAATGATGTTGCATTTGGAGTGCAGCTTAATGGTTTTGACTTTGGTTCTTCTTTGAGAGGTCCAAGGTTCAAACCGTGGTGTGGACGAGTTTGTGAGAAGGTGGGTGTGTGATGGCTTTGTGTTAAATTCTCTATTGATAAGTATAGCTCTTGGTTTTACGAGGAGTCATGGTTGGGAGGAGACTGTTCAGTCCTGCTCAGCAATGTGCATCGATCATGGTGGTTTCTCACAATAACCAATTTTTAAAATCCTCTACGAAGGAGATCCAAGGTTCAAACCGCGGTGTGGGTGAGTCTGTGAGGGGTGGATGTGTGGTGGCTTTGTGTTAAATTCTCTATTGATAAGTATAGCCAAGGAGGTCCAAGGTTCAAACCGGGGCATGGGTGAGTTTGTGAGGGGTGGGTGTGTGGTGGTTGTGTTAAATTCTCTATTGATAAGTATAGCTCTCGGCTTTATGAGGGGTCATGGTTGGGAGGAGACTGCTCAGCCCTATGCATCGGTCATAGAGGTTTCTCACAATAACCAATTTTGTAAAATCCGCTCATGTAGAGGAGTTGGAGAGCAAATGGGTACTTCAGTTAAAATCGAGAGGCCCCAGGTTCAAATCGAAAGGCCCTAGGTCCAAATCTCTCATCTCACATGCTGTGGATATGCTATGTATAAGAGATTACAAATCAAAAGTTGGAGAGCAAGTGGGTAGTTAAAAATTTTCAGTTGAAATCGAAAGGCCCTAGGTTCAAATATCTCCTCTCACATATAGTACGGATATGCTATGTATAAGAGGTTACAAATCTAAAAAATTAACACAATGATGTTTTCATTTATTTTATCTATATCTTTCGTCCTTATTAACGAATAATTATATTATAGTTAAATGATATTAAATTAAAGAAATGTTTTATTTATGTGACCGATCTTTCAAAATGAAAGGCAATGCTTACGTAGTAGAAGATCGAACACGTCTATAATTGTAAAATCAACCGTCGTCAATTATAATATAATATAATATAACATTTGTATTATTTTTTACTTCTACTTATGAACGTCAACGTGGGTTTGGTGTGTATTTATATGTGGTGACCGATAGGGAAGGCCGGTTCCTCTCCGCGTGTATGACCGAGGCAAGTAGGCCGGCATTGCAGCCTATGCAATCTGACGCAACTTTTACATTAAAAAAATCTTTAAAATTTAATTCGACAACTTTTCGAGTGTTTTAAACTATCTATTCGTTGAGGAGGACAAATGCTGGTTAATTCTAGTCCTTTGATATTACGTATAATTTTGGTAATGAATTGCTGGGTCTAATAAGTTAGACTGGAGTTGGTGGAGAAGCTGCCTTTATGTCCTTTGAATACGGAGTGTGAAGGAAGGAGTAGACGAGGTCAGTATTTCGACTTGCAGGAGAGTCTTTGTGTAGCTGGTAAATTAAAATTGAGACTTTGGCTGCTCTACAATGATTTTTTAATCCTGTCCTCGTGTAATTGCCTAAAAGTAATTGAGAAAATCACAAAGTAAATTTAAAGGATAGAAATAGATCTAACAATAATAAATATTATTTATATTATAATAATTATATATATTGATGTATTATAATAATTGTATATATTTGTGTATTTTTATTAGTAATTTTTTTAATCATGTCCTCTGTAAGTGCTTAATTGTATTAAAAAAATAATTTTAAAAGATAAAAAGACCATCTTAAAAATAATAAATATTTTTATATTATAATAATTATATATCAATATAATCTTAATAATTTATATATATTGATATTATAATAATTTGATATATTGGTGTATTACCACCAATTGAATGTAAATGCACACCATGCTTACATTAAAAATTAGAAAGAAAGTTTAGAAAGTTTTCTTCAGAGAATGTTGAATGTTGAGAAAAATATATGTCAAAGTAAAAATAAAAAATGTATAAATAAAAAAGATATGAAAAATAAAAATATGTGAGTAAAAAAAAAAAAAATTATAAATAAAAAAATATAAAAAATATAAAAATTTGGAATGACCCATTTCAAAATGGTAAATATTTAGGAGAAGAAGAGGTATTAAAGTTGAACTAAATTTCAAAGTAGGAATATGTCATTAGAAATAAATAGTTTGTAAAGGAACAACAACACATACCCCACACGAATACTGCAAATCGAATAGGGGTGAGAAGCAAGAGGAAGACCTACTCAATGTTAATCAGGGTGAGGAGTCCCACAAGCCTAAAAACTTCCACCTTTAAACCTACTGCCTTTACATATTTAAAATAATAAACCTATTTGATCTTCTACTAATTTGAGTACGGTTACTTTTACAATAATACACTTATTAAATCTCATGTCGCTTAAGTATTGACTTTGCATTTGAAAAATCAACCACACAAATAAAACATTTCTTTAATTTAATATTATTAAACTATAAGATATAGATAAAATATATGAGAAACATCAATGTATTATTATTTTCTATTTCATGTATATATTTACATACAAATCAAAAATCATAACGATCATTCAATTTTATAGTTTATTAGTGTTTTATCAATTTGAAGTAAAAACTTTATTATGGTTCTTTGAAGGAGAATGGAAGATAGGCATATTCTTTTAAATATATATTAAACATACTTATATACACTCTTGGTTTTAAATTTGGTTTTATCACGAGAGTTTAATATTATACTGATGATAATAATATAGTTATATGATAATTAAATAATATTTTTTAATTATTTTTTATATATTAATAAATTAAAATAATGGATAAGTTTGAAGGATGATGAGTGTATTCAATGTGATATATATATATATATATATATATATATATATATATATATATATAATAAAGCTTTTTGTGTATGTAAATAGTCTTACTTTGATGGCAAGAATAATGTGGGTTGAAAAATGATCGAGGAAATAATATAAGTAAATACCATCATAATTATGTTTTTTGTTTTATTTATTTGGAAATAATTTTAGAATGATGAATAGCACTTTTTCATTATAAAATAGGTTTAGACAAGAATAATTATGGGAATGAAAAAGTACACAATTATTATTTAACTTATTTGTGGTATATGTTGAACTTTATGGGTATGAAGTATCGATTAGCATCACATCAAATTCAAATGGACATAAGTAATTTGAAAATATGTGATCATAATTTAATTTTAAAAAATGGATGAGTTATATATAAAATTATTAAATCAAAACTATAGCAATGAAAATGACACCTAAATGAAATAACAAAAGCAAGCAATGTGCACTAAAATAAATGTATATTTATATTGCAAAATACTAGAGCCTTGATCACCTTTTTACAATGATATGCCCCGATGGTACAGGGGTATGATTACAATATTCTTGCTTTTCAGAGTACAATGAGCAAAAGAAGAAAGAACCCCTTTTGTAGATCAAACAAACGTGGATGCTACAAGTCTTCTTGCTACAATCAAGATGTTGGATGGGCTTGTATATCTTTGTAGCCCATACTTGCTTCAGCAACTATCCAAAATATATTACCTACACAGAAAAGCTGGAAACATAAGAGAGTTAATAGCACATGAAGGGCCTTCACTGCCTGCTTTGATATAAAAATAGCTACAAAACCCTAAATAAAGATACTTGCAAAACCTAAAAATATATGCAAAATATAAAATAATGAAATTAAAACCTTGTTGTGTTGTTGATTTTGATTTGGACTTGAAATTGGTCGATTTGGGCTTGCACACTCACAGGCTACATTTGAGACTCATAGGCTATTATTGGGACCCGTAGGCTACGTTTGGGACCCATAGATTGCATCTGGGATTGGTCAAATGTAGGCTACATTTGGAACTATGTGGAAGAATGGCTCTTGTTGATGCTCCTTAACTCCTATGGTTCGGTATCCAATAAATTTGTGATCATCAACATGATAGTGCTCTTTCAATCCTCCATTGATTGATGGAATAATGGAGTATTTTTAGGATCATGGGAGGTGATGGGTGTGAGGATAGGTGGTAAGCCAAGGTAACTAAGTGGTAGGGGTTAGGTAGCCAATTGGTAAGGACTAGGTAGCCACCTATCCTGGGTAATTAGAGTGTGTCATTTAGAATATCTCAGTTAGGGGAAGAGGTGGCATGTGGGGTTTTAAAGAGAGTGAGAGATGTGACAAGGGGAGGGTTAGTGGTGTTTAGGACACTTGGCAAGTGGAGAGACAAGGGATCGTAGGGGATATATTCTAATTTTTACAAAATTTAGAAAATATAATGTGCAAGAAAATTTAGACCTTAGATATATTATTTTATTATGCATGACCTAGTGGGTGCAATGTGAATGGGTTTTGTGAAGGGTTAGTATTTGGTATCTAAAGATACCCATTTTTGTACCATGTTACATGAAACACAATGTAGTGCAAAAATAAGAGACACCTGGTTTATTAGGTGGAGGAATTAATTGTGTTGCCCTGGTGCAAGGATTAAATGATCAACACAAAATTTTGTTTTGGCTTACCTCCTCAAGTAGAAAATGGGTGAAAAATGAAATAGATGAGATCCACAAGCTAATTGACCAATTTGTATGGTGGAGTAATGTGAATTGATGGATGCAAATATTGCAAATTAAGATCAAATTAATTATCCTATGTTTGGAGGGGCATTTGTCATCAAAACTTTACCTTTGGGAAAATTATGAGCACTTGTGATTGTGCTAGATGGACCAACCCATTAGGGTATGTGTGTGATACCAAAATTGTTCAAAGGTGGAGGTCTAGTTTTACCACCTTGATCAGTCACCGCATATAAAAATTGTATTAGAAGTGGTGTGTTGCATACCAATTGTACATTTGGTGAAAATATTTTGCTTTTACGACCCAATAAAAGGGGTTTGATGATGATCATGTGAAAAATTTCTTAGATACACTTGACATAAATATTGATTATCAAATGGATCTAATTAGGAAAAAATGAAATTGGGTGGAAGAGAATTTGAAAAGATGAATTTGTTAGCTTTGTGTTTTTTTAATAAGCATCCTTATGATGATTTACCCATCCTATCGGATTGGATAGATAACCAATCACTACAACTACCATGTGACTAGAGCAAATCACTAGATACAAGGTTCATTTAAGGATCTAGGCTACCTAATCTATGATCAAAAAGAAAATACTAAGCTATTGTAGGAAATAAAAAGCTATTCTAGATGTTGACTAGAGGGGTTTGGTGCCTCTGGAGCCTTTTGAACTGAAAGTGACCAAAGGGGTTTGGTTCCTTTGGAGCCTTTTGAATTGAAAGTGACCAAAGAAATTTGGTTCCTTTGGAGCTCTTTTGAATTGAATTGACCAAAGGGGTGTCTCCTTTGGAGCTCTTTTTGATTTAGAGCAACCAAAGAAGTTTCTGCTTTGGAGTCATTTAGATTGAATTAACCAATAGAGGTGTCTCCTTTGGAGCCTTTTAGATTGAATGTATCTAAAGGAATTTATCCTTTGGAGCATTTTGGGTTGAATTGACCAAAGGAGTGTCTCCTTTGGAGCCTTTTGGATTGAAAGTGACCAAAGGAATTTGGTTCCTTTGAAGCCATTTTGAATTGAATTGACCAAATGGATGGCTCCTTTGGAGTTTTTTTTTATGATGATGAGGCAGAGAACACTAACTTAAAACCTCGTGGTTGAAAATCTGATGGAATGAGTATAATGTAGATGAAAAACATATTAGATGATAATTATTAACATAGATTATTATATGTGGGTGAATGAATGTTGATGCTTAATTGATTATAATTCGAGAAATTCATGGATAGTTATGTGGTAGAATTTCTCTTTATTACTTAATTAGGGACACCAAAATAGTAATATTGGTTTGAGTATATGATGGAAAATGTAATGAAATATAAGACATGTGCACAACAATGCAATGTAATGTAATATGTCATAAGGTACCATATTTTTGTTAACAAGCAAGGAATAGTGATGTCAACTACAATATCATCATGTGGTGCCACATCATCTTTACATGTTACCAAGTCAAGTGGATTTACATTATCATTATGGGTGCTAAAATCAAGTTTTTTAATAGAAATGGGCTAATGGGATTTTGAATCATGAATTCTTAGGTCTAATTACTTAACATTGACCTCATTATCTATTAAATCTTGTATTCCATTTTTATATAAAAGGATTATTAGACATATATATATGGAATTTTACCTTTTCCCTTTCAAATGCACAACCACATGTTGATGCACATATGAATCATCCTAATGTAAACATCTACTATAAATGTCCTCTCCCTCCATACTCGAAATATTTATCAAAATATTCCATATATATATATATATATATATATATATATATATATATATATATATATATATATATATATATATATATATATATATATATATATATAGTAAATAGAGAGAACTCGATGAATATTTTTTGACACAAAAATATAGGCATCTAAATGCAAAATAAAGAAAGAATTTGGATTCAACCTCCATAAAATTTTACAAAGAATCCAAAAATATTAATGGTTCATTTTTATCTATCATTGTTTACACTACACAATTGCTTTTTTAATGCAATTAATTAGAACATCCTCTCATTCTAATGTAGTAAAACATTTCTTGAACCATTTTAGAAACTTTTTAAAAGTAGCTCAAAGGTATTGTCCATGCACAAAAGTCTTCTCATGACTTCGCTAGTATTTGAGGTCTATAAAAAAGTGTTCAACCTCTTCTTTTATTCATTTATGATGACCATATATATGGTCCTCTCATATGTGCTATTATTAAACATCAAAAGGCAAAATAGCAAAGGATGTTGATTTTTTTGAAAAACTCATAAAAGGCAAATGAGGTTGTCAAAAAACCTTTTGAAATTTAATCATGAAACTAGGGCATTCATTTAGTTAAAAATAACAAAATTAAATGAGTGGACTGAGTTCCAAGAGAGGAATAAAGAAACCTCATAGTGAGTTTTATCTTGGAGCAAATATGCTATATCCAATAAGATCCTTGTGATCCAATTCCACCCAAATTTTATTTGAAAATCATTTTTTACAAACTATCAGTGGCTTATAAAAGTCTTACATCTAATCTAAACATCGTTGCCCTTAGGATACACCATAGAAGTTGAATTTCCAAAGGTAAGAAATCAAGTATTAGATATTCATGCCCAGTTTGATACTATATTGGATTTCATAGAAACTTCCAAAAATTAATGAAATAAACACATTATCCAATATTGTTGAAAAGGAATATACATAATGCAATGCATATAATATAAATAATATCCCTTAAGGAAAATAGAATACACTCCAATTGATAATCAAATGGTTGGTATGAGGGGGTGTTTACACCTAATTACAAGTTACTTTTGGATCAAGATTAGGAACCAAAATCTAGGTCAAATATTAAAATACTATAAAAAATACCATACAAGGTTTAAAAGGTACCAAAGGGTTTATGTATACAATACATTATAAATATGATCATGCCTTAAGTGAAGCTTAACTGCTACAGATTTAAATAGTTTTAAATCATTTTTCCTTCGAATACACAACACCTCTCAACTCACCAACACATCATCCCCCTTACTTACATCTCAAAAATATCCTCTTGTTTGGTAAGAGCTATTAATATGTATAATAATATCTTATACTTTCCATATTATCCACTTCTATATTTGTAGACATCCATAAGGAGAAAAAGAAGAGGTTAAACATAGTCTCAAGTTTTCTTCTAGAATGGAGGATTAAATTATCATTTTATTAAATCATCTCTAGTATAAGAATAGGTTAATTAACTTAGGAATTTAATTATTCTACTAGGGTACATTTAAATGAAACAAGGGAAGTTTCCATATATTCACAATATTGTTATAACATATATTAATTTTATAATTTTCCAAGGGTAATAGATCTATTCAAGGTGGTTTCAATCTTGTGAAGGACTTCCATCATCATTATTGTAAACTCCTCTCCTTATAAAGGTATAAAACACATCATTCAACTTGATCTTCATACATAAGAAGATATGATTCACAAGATTAACTCATGAGCATACCTTATATGCAACCACTAAACATCTATATTGGTAAAAATTATCATAGTTTTTAGATTGCTTTTATCATTTGTATATGTGATTTGTACCTATAAAACATGTGCACTTGGATTTTCCACATGGATATTTCAATTTATCTAAATCATCATCAATATATATAACCCTATCCTTTTAAAATATCATACATACAAATCCATATATGAATTCATATCAGCTCAACCTATATTTCTAATCTTATTTCACCAATTGGTGATTCAACTTTTTAAATTAACATTTTAAATAACACATTTATTTGCATACACATAATATAAAAATAATTATTGATTAATTCAAAACATAATAATATACCATTTATAACATATCATTTGCCTTAAAAATAATTATAGTTTATAAATGAGTCAAGAGGTGGGCATTATTTTAAGTTAATAAATTAATGCTTATTTTTTATAGCACAAACATTTTTTTAAGTAGGATTTTGAAAGGGTTTCCCTTTCCCTTTTACATTGACTTAGTCACATTGAGCTATTTGATGCTACCAAGTTTTGAACCTTGGTGTGGGCTACATAAACTATTTAACCCAACCATTGAACCAATGACCTATTGGTTGGATAGCACAAAAATTAATGTATACTTTTTATACTATTAAATATTGATAATTCTATATAATTATAAAGCAATTGTCATACTTAGAAAAATAATCAATATACCAATTATTGTTATAAAAGTAGAATACTTGATTGATTTATTCCATGGATCAAATTTGTATAAATAGTAAAGTTGATCATTGAGAGTCATTGGATTACAACAACTCATCAAATCTGAACTAGGATAAACTGAGAGTTCACCTGACTCATGAAAGAGTGGTAACTCAAGTAAGTCTATCCTAGTAAAACTTAAGAGAATAATTATTTATTCTAACACCCCCCATTAAGTGATACTAGGGGTGAATTTAACAAATGAGTCCCGATAACAGGGCCTGATGAGGTACTCATGTACAATGATTATTTTTTAAGATATGGTAAAAACCTATGGGAAAAAACCATATATAAAAAAATAAAAAGAAAGAGGTATGTCTTCAGATGGCGACGATTGTCCTCATTGAAAAAAAGAAATAAACAATATGTGGCACCACAAAAAATGAGTCCTGGCAACAAGGCCTAATCAGGTACTCATGTACAAAAGAGATGGTATACCCACAGAAATGAGTCTCTATAGTAAGGTCTGATAAGGTACTTATGTACAATATGTTTTCAAAAAGAACAAATATCACCAAAGAGAACTCCCTTAAAAACCAAAGTGTCTCACAAAAAGGAGGATGGAGAAAGAACCACAAAATTTGCAAGGGTAGTCCAAAATGACTCCACAAGCATGAGTATGTGGTTTCCACCTATATGGACATAATGGGTAGAAATAAGGTCCAAAACTCGTGTACAAAAAACAAAATAAGGGAATTATGTAAAAACCCCAAGGGATAAAACCACTTACCTAAATATAAGAAGAAGAAGGAACATGTGCATGGAGGATGGAGAGGAAGGAAGATGTCCTCTTCAACCCCCCTAGGACAACTTCCATCAAGAAGTCTGCAAAGGATCCATTAGATGTCTCAAAAAATTAGAGACTCATCGTCGAAATGAATGAAATCATACTCCCAGACTGGTGCTTGTGACACAGATCAAGGTTGTGAACCATGAAAAAAGGTCACTAAAAACCTCTCGAAACCAATGTGTCTCACAAAAAAAGGTGTGAAGATAGTGTGGAAAGAACCACAAGAATCGCAAGGGATGTCCAAATTGACTCTGCAAGCATAAGTATCAGTTTCTACAAAAATGACACAATGTGCTGATGAACAAGGTCCAAAAAAGAGGAAAAACAACAAAATAAGGGCACCAATGTTGGGAGTGTCGGGTTCAACCGAGAATTTACTCTATGATACAATGTTTTGAACCATAAAAAAAGTATGGAAAAATAGTTTCAAAACTAAAAAGGGACTATACCATCTTTTCCTTCTCGAAAAAACCTTTTCGATGACTATAAATACCCCTATATACGGGTGACATATTGACCGTCATTTGTAGGAAAAAACATAGTCTTATTCTCTTTCCCTGACAAAGGAATATTCCAAAATAATGAAAATACAGCATGGTTTTACAAATTTATCTAGCAAGAGAAAAACAAATGGCTCACCATTTCAAAAAAAAAAATTAAAATAAAAAGGGCTCAAAAAATAGCCAATTTGGCCCTGTTATCTTGACTTCTTAAAAAAGTAAAAAAAAACATTATTTAAAAAAACATAAAAAGAAAGTGGGACTCGATGCGACTAATAAAGTTTATATATATATATATATATATATATATATATATATATATATATATATATATATATATATATAAAACTTTATTGAATACAAAAAAAAGCCCTCTTTATTAGAGCCTTCGTGTGTTTGAGTGTTGTCACAATCGAGGGTTCATTGCTCAATCTCCAATATTTAAGGCTTTTTTGATCTATAAAATCATAGACCCTGGAAAAAAAATCAATAAAAAAATGTATATATCATGGGCACACAGTTAGATCAACGCATTAATATGATTTAAGCTCTTGTATGACGAGGAATTGAAGCGCATAAAAATTCTAAACATCTCCTCGTTCTCCACCAGTACACCCACGAATAGACCGAGCAGCACTGTGATTTTTATTTCTTGTGATGACAGCCATATCAAGAAATCTTAATGCCAAAACTGATAACGGGCCAAGCAACACCAAATAAAACCACTGCAACATGTACAAATTTGAAATCATGGCGGACTCACTCCTCGGCTGTTGCATCATTTTTTTCATGGCATTGATGATCTCGATGTTGGCAGACATCATCCACATCTCTATCTGGCTAGAAAAAAACTTAGTGCACCCTTCGTCATTAGCACATGGGCATTGTTTTTGGAACCTCCACCATAGTGTTAGAAATATTAATCCAGATTTCACGCATCCGCCCAACTGCACTCCAAACTTGGGTGAAGTCAGACTGCGCTTTGAACTTGGGCGAAATCGGACTGCGCTCGCGAAGTCGAGGATCCCAAAAAAATTATTGAATTGAAATCGCACGTGCCTTCTGATAGATGTGACATCTGATAGATCCGATAGCCGTAGAAGTTAATGCCAGTTCGATGATTTAATGCCAGTTCAGCGATTGGTCAGAAACCCTAGTTCAGGGTCTATCAGAACCTGTCAGAGGATAATCTCTATATTCCTCTTCCCGCGGCTATATAAGGAAGTTCGGATCTTCATACAATTAAGATGGAGAAAGAGAGGAGAGCCAAAGGAAATTTGGAGAAACAACAGAGTAGGAGACGAGATCATTTCAGTGAGCAGTGTGGCTCATTTATTTAATTTTTGAGCAGCAGACTCGACATTTGTTTTTCATCTCAGTTTATTCTACAACTTTAGACTGCAGATGTTAGTTTTCATCAGTTGAGGACTTTGTTAAACCTCATCTTATATGAATAAAATTTCCTGTTGTTTAAGGCATCTATAGGGTTTGCGGATATCTTTGTCGATACAAAATCTATTGTTGTCTGTATAATCACCTCAGAGCATTTTATTTTGGGTTCTATAAGTTTGAGCTCAGATCTGAAACATTGCAATCAGATTCAGTGTTTCTCTCCTCTTGTACAGTTCTTGCCAAGCCAGGCAAACCAACGTCAAAGTCGTGCAAGCCTCCGGACAACAAAAGTCTGAGGCAGAAAGATTTTGCAAGGCAAAAATTTGGCTAAGTCTGGAGCTGTCCACTCGACTGTGCAGTGAATTCAAATTTCGTTGCCTTTGACCAGCACAGTCGAGCGTTGACCAATCGCTCCCCAAAAATTTGGCTAAGTCTGGAGCTGTCCACCTGACTACGTAGCGAAGTCGTACTTCACTGCCTTTGACCAGCGCAGTCGGGCATTGACCGAGTGCTTCATGAAATTAGCATTTATCTCTGTGTGTAGCCCAATTGTGCACATCTTTCGTGTGCAACCCAACTGAGCACTGAAAGCACGAGATTCTAAAAGAAAGAAATACAAATGTGACGCATTCAAAATCAAACAAACGCTTAAGTCCTAAGATGTGAAATGCATGAAATGAAAGAGACGAATTGAACAGATATTAAAGAAAGTACAAAAAACACAGCCCTCTTTATTTTACTCTCGTAATATCGGTTACAAAGATGCCTCCTCCCTTTTCATGGGCTAGGAGCGTTTTAAAGAATTTTGGTTACAATCATGACTTAGTGCTCCTCCTTCTACATGCCCACGTTTGAAATTGGGGCCAAAGTGTTGCTACCGCTAGTGTTGATGAATCCTTGATCCTTGCTCCTCCTCCTGCATTCAAAGAAAAAACAAAATTGTTAGTAGCACCTGTGACAAAAGATGAAGCATTTGACCTTAAAAACCAATGGAGGATGCATGCATAAGATTAACTAAACCAGTGAATAAAATGACTCCAAGTATCTTGCAATTTTGATAGAGACCAAATAAAATTACCAGAGGGCCACTACCATCAAAATAGTTGGGGAAACGCCGTCGATTTGAATTCGACTGTAATTCGTCCCTGGTCAGGACGAATTCTACTGTAATTCGTCCTCGGGTAGGATGAATTCGCCTGCGACAAAATGCCAAAGTAATCCTACCCAAATGTCACATCTCAGGATCTCCAAAAGTCCTGCAAACATAGGGGTTAGCTAATTGGGGGCATTTTGGGACGACCCAGATGGTCGGATTCTCCCGATTTGATCTCCATCAATGGGAATTTGCGTCGTTACCTGCAAGTTAGTGAGGACCACAAAAGCGACAAAACATGATAATATTTGATTACAATATTATAAAATCGAAATTATGAACTATCTAAACAGTATAAAATGGAATGGAATATGAACAAGTGGTAAAAGAATAAATTAAAATTAAACTAAGAAATGCGAGGCGCCCGGGTGGGCCGCCATTTTTAGAACTTGATTTCGGCACCAATCCACTTGGGATGGGCCCAAAATATTTTGTAATGGGTTGTCGGTGAATTGGTATATCAATGTGGTCAAATGTCAGGTTTTGGGTCTGGATTCACACTTCCAAAAGCCACCCACTAACCTCTCTTGCGAAAGATATCAAGGATGTGGAAGAGATGAATCAAAAAGGGTACAATGTGGTGTTCAATTTGGCAGCACTTCGTTGCTTGAAAATGCCTCCAGCTTCTCCTATTTTGGGTGGGAAAGTCCACCATTTTATAGACCCAAGGGGTCTCTTTGGAGGGGCATGCATAAGCGCCATGTGGCAGTCAGGCCTTCCCATGAGGGAGGAAAGTCCTCCATAACTTGGGTTTCCATGACTGCCCTTGTGACAGTCCTCTAACACCCAATCTGCCCACCTACACGCGCATGCAAGGCAGGAGGCAATAATTGACTGTCTTTGGCTACCACTTGGTGCCATTCTTCTTTTTTCCCATTGAACCTAGAATTCATCCCGACCCAGGACGAATTCAGAATTTGTCCCTGGATGAGACAGATCCCAATTTGAATTTGTCCCTAGGAGGGACGAATATTGAACAAAGTGCCTGAATGTGCCAAATTGCCTTCTGACCTTAAAAAAGTGGTTAGGACCACTGTTTAACCTTTGAGGGCTGCCCTGGGGTTGTGTGTGTCAAAGCGATCAGTGTTTGCAGTCACATAATCGGATTGGTGTTGTTTTGGTGTCTACAGATGCCCCTTTTTGGGATGCGCTATGCATGGCACAGCGCGGAGCAAAAATAGATAACCAAAGCACTAATGATTAGGGTTTCTTGGTAACCTAACCAACTTTTGATGCCCCATGTATGGAAAAGGGCATGCATTCTTGAATCCTTGCTTCTGACAAGCTAAGGAATTTGATTTCAAGTATTAACCTATTTTTGTGAGGTGTGACTTGAGCTTGGACATTGATCAGTCATGAATAGGCAAAGGGCACAACCTTTTGTCCACGGGGGAACCTTGTGTTCATGCTTTGGGAATGCCAAGTGTTTGATCAATTTGTGATTATTTCTTGTTTGTTGCCCCAAGCAGGAGCGTGATTGTCTTTGTCAATGATTCTTTGAATGCATGTCATTGCCTTGATTGGGTGTGTGCTTGTTGATTGGTGACTAAGTGTGACTACCCCCTCAAGCGACGAATCGATGAGGGAATGACCTTCGTGAGAAAAATGATGAGTCGCTTGACCCAAGATGACTTGTGCAAGGGTGCCTTCGGAGATTTAGCATTAAGCATGTGCAATTTTTTTGACATTTAGACCTGTTTTTGGTGGGTGGTAACCCTTTTGGTGATGCCATAATGGGGTGAAAGTGTCGAAAGTCCATCTTCCCGTGGAGCGGTCCGGCTATGGTAGCCTTCTTGGGGAAGTAGGAGAGTGAAAATTTGAGCCCCGAAATCGATTTTCTATGCCAAGAGGTTAAGTGCAAGAGCACTTGTGTTCAGCAATTTTTATTGCTATGTGTTTGTGTTGCATTTTTTGTTGTTTTTGAGTGGGTTTTGACCCTTTTGTGATGCCGTTTGGGGGTGAAATTGTCAAAAATCCGTCTTCCCGTGGAGCGGTCCGGCTATGATAGCCTTCTTAGGGAGTAGGATAGTGACAATGTAAACCCCGAAATTAGTTTTTCTATGCCAAGAGGTTAAGTGCAAGAGCACTTGTGTCCGGCAATTTTTATTGTTGTTTTTTTGTGTTTTTTTGTTGTTTTTTTGTGTTTTTTTGTTGTTTTTGTTGTTTTGTTGTTTTTGAGTGGGTTTTGACCCATTTGTGACGTCATTTGGGGGTGAAATTGTCGAAAATTCATCTTCCCGTGGAGCGGTCCGGCTATGGTAGCCTTCTTAGGGAGTAGGATAGTGACAATGTAAACCCCGACATCACTTTTGCTATGCCAAGAGGTTAAGTGCAAGAGCACTTGTGTCTGGCAATTTTTATTGTTGTTTGTTTGTGTTTTTTTGTTTTTTTTGTTGTTTTGTTGTTTTTGAGTGGGTTTTGACCCATTTGTGACGTCATTTGGGGGTGAAATTGTCGAAAATCCATCTTCCCGTGGAGCGGTCCAGCTATGGTAGCCTTCTTAGGGAGTAGGATAATGACAATGTAAACCCCGACATCAGTTTTGCTATGCCAAGAGGTTAAGTGCAAGAGCACTTGTGTCTGGCAATGTTTATTGCTTCTTTTTTTGTTGCATTTATTTGTTGTTTTTGTTGTTTTTGTTGGTTTGTTGTTTTGTTGTTTTTGAGTGGGTTTTGACCCTTTTGTGACGTCGTTTGGGGGTGAAATTGTCTCAAATTCGTCTTCCCGTGGAGCGGTCCAGCTATGGTAGCCTTCTTAGGGAGTAGGATAGTGACAATGTAGACCCCGACATTAGTTTTATATGCCATTGAATGTTAGGCATAAAGGTGCCTTTGTTCGGAACTTTTATTGCTATTTTTTGTGGATATTTGCTATTTTTGTTGTTTTGATTTTCTTGCTTTGTGTATATGTCATTATTTTATGTTATGCACAATGATTGATGTTGATGAATGCATGCTTATGGTAATGGATGTATATGGTATGATAAATGCAAATGTTTTTGATATATATGTGATATGCAAAATGTAATGGATGAAATGAATTTATGTTGTTTTGTTAGGGCACCATAGACTGTTTAGGACTTTGTGATTTTGTTTTTATGCGATTGTTGTGGTGGATGACTTTGTATGTATGCATGTAGTTCTTGTATTTTCTGATGGTATTTTAAGGATGAAAAGTAGCGTAGTTGGTTTAGAAATGTAGCTAAGGTTTTCTGAGACTCAGACAGTTTTAACTCACTAGCCACAACTGTACTTTATCGTACAATACTTTTGAACAATGTATGAATCAGACTTGTTTTTGACCAAGTTATTTCACATCCCTGTGTGTGCAATTGAGTTCATTTATGTGGTATTTGTCAGGATACTTCCAGTGCCAGATAGGCTATCAACCAAACCTATACTGAGGATCACCTAATTAGCTCCACTAACTCCTTTATTGTATTTAGTCAGATTAATCTGTGGTGCTATCTAGGATATCATAAGCTAGCTCATCCACATGCAAATATTGGTCTACACACATGCAAAGATAATGTGATGGACATATCGTCATGCGAGTAGGATACCATCATTGCCAGGTAGGCTGTCAACCAAACCTGTAATGAGGATCACCTAGATGGTTTTCGAATGCTGAGAATTCCAAGGATTCAAGTTCAGGTTATTTGTTGGCTGAAATTATTTGGGAGACTTGCTCGTCTATATAGTGATGAAAATCACTGTTTATTGTTCTATTTATTTTTCTTTTTGAGCAAGGATTTTGAATAGTGGTGATAACCACTGTTACTTGATTTTGTATTTTGATCGTTGTGAGTTTGAGCTTGTGAATTTCCATGATCCTAGTGGCCTTGGGGATGACTACCCATCCTGTGCAGGGATGTGTAGTACGAATCCTTACGACGTTGCGAACCAAAGGGATGATGGAGATTATGAAGTAAGGGCATTGATCTTTTAGGCCTTGGGGATGACTACCCATCCTAGTTAGGGACGGATAGTACGAATCCTTACAAATTGGAGACCAAAGGTGAATGGAAAAGGGTTAGGATGATGGTTTGTTGGAATTTTTTTTGTGAATGGTGCTGATCCTTTTAGGTCTTGGGGATGACTACCCATCCTTGGCAGGGACATGTAGTACGAATCCTTACAACTTTGGGGACCAACTATGATTGGGATTTGGTAGTGGTAAAAACCACTGTTTATTAAGGTGAATGGATAGGGAAGAGCTCATCCTTTTGTCAATTCTCAGTATTCTAGAACCATTCGCACAAGGGGATGAGTAAGATAACCGTTTCGCTTATGGTGACCTAGATTACTGTGTAGGTTTCATCTTTCGTTCACACAACTTGGGAATTGTTTTGTGTTTTAGCTCGTGATGGGATGTTATGTAACAAGGGGTATTTCAAGTATGACTCTACCTTTATAAAATCTTTCTGACTGTGTACAATTTTGGCTAGAAATTTAACGACATCTAAATGAAGAAAACTCTAGATACATTAAATGAAAACCTGGCTTATGATATGGTGACTCTATGTATGGTGTTGTTTTTGCGATATTGTATGGAAAATGTGAAAAATGGTATGCTTGCTAAGTAATGACAGTCCATGGTGCCTTTGATTTCTATGATCGAAAAATGTGCGATATATAGATGTAATGGTTAATGCAGCTATTATGTAGTGCTTTGATTGATGAAGTATGCATGAGAATGAGATGCATATTTCTTTTTGAGATTTTGATGGTTTTTGTTGTTTTTGAATTTTCTTGATGGTGACCAAGGGATTTCGAGAATCCTTTGGGGCCCTTTTTGGGTTGACCAAGCGATTGCGATAATCCTTGGAGCTTTTGGGGTGACCAAGTGATTGCGATAATCCTTGGAGCTTTTTGGGTGACCAAGTGATTGCAATAATCCTTGTAGCTTTTGGGGTGACCAAGTGAGTGCGATAATCCTTGTAGCTTTTGGGTTTTGACCAAGTGATTGTGATAATTCTCAGAGCTTTTGGGGTGACCAAGTGATTACAATAATCCTTGTAGCTTTTGGGTTTTGACCAAGCGATTGCAATAATCCTCAGAGCTTTTGGGTTTTGACCAAGCGATTGTGAGAATCCTTGGAGATTTTTGGGATGACCAAGCGATTGTAATAATCCTTGGAGCTTTTGGGTTTGACCAAGTGATTACGGGAATCCTTGGAGATTTTTGGGATGACCAAGAGATTGCGATAATCCTTGGAGCTTTTTGGTTGACCAAGAGATTGCGATAATCCTTGGAGCCTTTGGTGTGACCAAAGGGTTTGTAGGCACCTTTGGGGCATTTTGGGGTCACCAAGTGATTGCGATAATCCTTGGAGCTTTTGGCTTGACCAAGATATTGCGATAATCCTTGGAGCCTTTGGTGTGACCAAAGGGTTTGTAGGCACCTTTGGGGAATTTTGGGGTGACCAAGTGATTGTGATAATCCTTGGAGCTTTTGGCTTGCTCTTCAGGGGATAGATGTACCCCCAACTTGATGATATTTGTGCACCGGATCTGGCTCTGGAGGGATTGGCACGAATGGATCGGCCCTATGCACGAATAGGAGGACAGCGTCTACCCTTGGTACTAATATTGCTATGGTGTCTCTGGGTGGAAGTTGATCTTTGTGAAAGCACGAGATTCTGGGCGAAGGAAACACTAATTGCGATGCATTCAAAATAAAATACGCTTAATTCCTAAAAATGTAGAATGCATGAAATGAAAGAGACGCATTGAACTGAGATACAAGCAAATGGAGAAAACACAGCCCTTTCATTAAACTCTCTTGATCTCTGTTACAAAGACGCCTCCTCCCTTTTCAGGGGCTAGGAGCGTTAAAATAATTTGATTACAATCAAGACTTAAGATTCCTCTTTCCGCGTGCCCACACTTGAGATGGGCGGGCCAAGACGATGCCGCCACTGATGTTGATGAGTCCTTAACCTCTGCTACTCCTCCTGTGAACAAAGAAACAACAAAGATGTCAGTAGCACCTGTGACAAAAAGGAAAGTTCGTTCTTTGAAATCGCCAAAAGATGCATGCAACAGATTGTCAAATACAGTGAATAAAATGGGTCTAAGTCACCTGCAAATTTGACAGAGGTCAGAAGACATTACCAGAGGGCCACTGCCATTGAAATAGTCGGCCAATCTACCTTCACCTGGAATTCGTCCCTGGGCAGGATGAATTCTGACTACTATTCATCCCTGGGTGGGACGAATTTGACTGTGTTGGAAAAACTGAAGTGTCCTGCTCCAATGTCGACTCCTGAGACCTCCAAAATACCTGCAAATAGAGGGGTTATGTAATTGGGGCCATTTTGGGATGACCCAGATGGTCTGATTCTCCAAATTTGGCCTCTATCCTTGGGAATTCGATATCGCCACCTGCAATTTAGTAGGACAACAAAGCGACAAAAGGCATGATAAAATCTGATCAAAATACTATGGAATTGAAGCTATGAATTCACTACAAGGAATAACACAATATGCAACATGAACCAATAATCTAGAATGCTTTAGAATAAAACTTAGAAAATGCGGGATGCCCAAGTGGGCCTCCCACCATTGGCACTTGATTTCGGCGCCAATCCACTAGGGATGGGCCCAAAACCTCTTAGGATTGGGGTGTCTGCAAATTGGTGGTGTACGGTGGTCAAATGTTGGATTTGGGTTGGATCCATGCTTCCAAAAGCCACCCAATAACCTCCCTTGTGAAAGAGATTAGTGCATGTGAGAAGGTGAACCAAAAAGATGCAAATGGGTGTTCAATTGGACAACACTTCGTTGCTTGAAATCCTCTCCAATCTGTCCTGTTTGGGTGAGAAAACTCCCACCTTTTATAGACCCATGGGGTCTCTTTTGAGAGGGAAGCATAAGCGCCATGTGTTGGTCATAGGTGCCATGTGGCGGTCATGTCTTCCCATGAGGGAGGGGAGTCCTCCATGACTTGGGCTTTCATAACTGCCCTTGTGACGGTCCTCTAACGGCCCATCTGCCCACCCACACATGCGTGCGAGGCGAGAGTCATCAAGCGATCGTCCCTGGCTGCCACTTGGTGCCATTCTTCTTTTTTCCCGTTAAACACGGAATTCATCCCGACCAGAGACGAATTCAAAATTCGTCCCTGGGTGAGACGGATCCCAGTTTGAATTCATCCCTGGGTGAGACGAATACTAAGCAAAGTGCCTGAATGTGCCAAATTGCCTCTTGACCTTACAAAATTGCTATGAAAGTGGTTAAGACCACTGTTTAACCTCTGGGGGCTGTGTTTGTCAAAGCGATCAGTGTTTGTAGCCACATAATCTGATTGGTGTTGTTTTGGTGTCTATAGATGCCCCTTTTTGGGATGCGCTGTGCATGGCGCAGCACCGAGCAAAAATAGATAACCAAAGCACTAATGATTAGGGTTTCTTGGTAACCTAACCAACTTTTGATGCCCCAAGCATGGAAATGGCATGCCTTCTTTAATCCTTGCTTCTGAAGAGCTAAGGAGTTTGATTTCAAGTATTAACCTATTTTGGTGAGGTGTGACTTGAGCTTAGACATTGATCAGTCATGATTAGGCAAAGTGCGCAACCTTTTATCCACAGGGGAACCTTGTGTTCATGATTCACAAAATGCCAAGTGTTTGATCAATTTGATTGTTGCTTGTTTACTGCCCCAAGCAGGAGCGTAATTGTCTTTGTCAATGATTCTTTGAATGCATGTCGTTTTCCTTAATTGGGTGTGTGATTGTTGATTGGTAACTAAGTGTGACTACCCCCTCAAGCGACGAATCGATGAGGGAATGACCTTCATGAGAAAAACGACGAGTCGCTTGACCCAAGATGACTTGTGCAAGGGTGCCTTTAGATGGTTTATCGTTAAGAATGTGCAATTTTACCAACATTTGGACCTATTTTTGGTGGGTGTTGACCCTTTTGACTCTATTTGGAGCTGAAATTGGCAAAAATTTGTCTTCCCATGGAGCGGTCCGGATAAAGTAGCCTTCTTAGGGAGTAGGATAATGACAATTTGTGACCCCAATGTCTATTTTGTATACCCGGGATGTCAAGTGCAACAGCACTCTTATCGGGCAAATTAATTTTTGGTTTTTAGTGCATTTTTTATCATTTTTTGATGTTTTGAATTTTTTGGCCTGAATTCGTCCCAGGGTGGGACGAATTCCATCTGTAGAATTCATCCCTAGGTGGGACGAGCACTAACCAGAGTGCTCATCCCAGTCAAGGACAAATTCCAGCTCAAAAGGCCTATTTAAGGGCCAAAACTTGAATTTGGGCTCATTTGTGTCAAATTTTTCTTGCGATTTTGGAGCTCTGGGAGGAGGAGGTAATTCTGCGAAGTGAAGCGCTGCTGAAATTTTCCCTGCAATCATGAGTGCACAAATTAGTTCGAGCGGCGGTGCCGAAGCGAGACCTGTAAGTGCTTCTTAGAGTTTATTTTTGTTTTTAAAGTTGTGAGTGTGCTTTTCTGTACATTTTTTTTTTTTTTTATGATTTTTATTAATTTTTTTTGTTGAATTATTTTCTTTTCAGGTTGTTAGGAGCCGGTACCGTGTACCTGCTGCTTTTACTGAGGCATGGGTGGCACTGACTGATGATGACTGGGAATGGCTTGATGCCCTTGGGCTCAAGCAAGTGGCTCGACTGGAGCCTGTGGTCTCGGATCAGGCCTATCTGATGGCCCTGATCAAACTTTGGGATCCGCAGACCAACACCTTCCATCTCTTGACAGGGGAGATGACTGTGACTTTGGAGGATGTCTATCGATTGCTTCGGATTACAATAGATGGACTACCTATTAGGACATCACCGTTTGATCAACGGACTACTGTACTTACGAGTTGCTTCGGGCATGGGGAGCGGCTGGGTGTAGGGAACCCAGTGGAGATAGCCGAGATGGACTGCCAGGCTGGCGGGATTTTGGTTGGATGGTGGCAGGAGAGGGGGATGTTAGGAGTGAGGCACGCATTCTTGATGGGCCTTATTTCTAACATGCTTTTACCTGATTCTTCAGGTGCGAGGTTCCCGTGGAACCTGCTGGATTTGGTGTGGCAGTTGGTAGAGTGCCCGATAGAGGCACCGCTGATCTTGAGATGGGGACAGACATTGTTGGCACAGCTCTACGGGGAGCTGTATGGGGTCCGCTGTTGGCAGTGAAAGGGGGTCAACTACAGTTATCTATTACAGTGCTAGGTTTGGCAGCACATATCTATTGAGAGGCCAACCGGGTTACCTTGGACGACTCGGGCGGTGATGGAGGACAAGGAGATAGGTTACGCAGTTCTGTGGCGGCGGTCTGCGGAGCATGGGCAGAGTCGACGATGGGCAGGTGTCGTAGAGCACTATACTGATGCCTTCTCTTGGCTCACTCCAGGGGAGGTGGTTTGGTGCCCTTATCGGGACTGTCCAGCCTGGCCGGAGGCTAGAGAGTGGCTCCGACGTATACGTAGGGAGCGGTGGTTGATCGGGTGGCACGAGACCGAGCATGAGTTCTTCTCCTATGGCCGGATTACAAGACAGTTTGGGTTGCACCAGGGGTTTCCTAGTGAGCCCGTGGTCTATCGGCATCGGGGAGATGAGAGGGATCTATATCGGCCAGTAATCGCACCATTGGGCGAGGAGTCAGATGCAATGATTGATGTCCCGGATGTGGATGACGTCGGGACTACCACTAAGTATGACTCGTGGTGGGTGCTACGGCAATGGAGAGGAGAGGGGCCACTAGGAGGCACGGAGGTGGCAGTGGATGGTGCTGAGGTAGCAGGGGATGATTGGGGAGTTCCAGTGGATGATGCAGACATGGTTGAGGTGGGGGATGAGGATGTGGAGGTGGGAGCTCCGGATCAGCCGTATATGCAGGACATGGAGGAGCAGTGGGAGCCAGAGCAGGCTGTTGTTTTGGAGGGTCCTATACTTCAGGCGAATGCAGAGGAGATGGAGTCTGTGATACGCGCTGAGAATGCACGATTGATAGAGCTACTATGGATTTGGGATCTGGAGCTGGGGGATGCGCTACAGGAGAGGGATCTCCTACAGGCTCAGCTAGTAGATCAAGATAGGGTTTTGGCACAGCATGATGATGCAGTATCTTACTATCATATGTGGGAGGCAGAGTGGTTCTGACATCGGATATATTTGGAGAGGGAGGTCATCCGCCTTGGTGGGCGGCTACCTGAGCCCTCGGGAAGTGGATATTCGCACCGAACAAGGGATAGTGCGACTGAGCAGTCAGCATCATCTCGTCGCAGGCGATTAGATGAGGGAGGCGGTAGCAAGCGTGATGCGGGGGCTAGTAGTAGCCACCCTAAAGGGTCCCATAGGAACCACACCACGGGGGGTAGTTCCCGTCACACCGATCCTGCGTGATCATGGTGGTCGATGCCTTAGGTTGGGTTTTGTTATATGATTGCGAGGTCTGAGGACCAGTTTTGTAGCCTACGGACATTTTTTTGATGATATATCTATATATACCGGTTTTATTTTTGTTATGTACATGTGATGGTTTGATCTTTATGCATTATGGTTGAATGACTATGGATGTATGCATGTTTATTTATTTTTGTATGCGTAAGTTATGATGAATGCAAATGTTTTTGATTTTATATGTGATATGCAAAAATGAAATGGATGAATGGACTTTGTGATGTTTGGCTATGGCACCATAGACTATTTAGGATTTTGTTTATTTCGTTTTTAGACGATTGCTATGGTAAATGACTTTGTATGTATACATGTGGTTTTTCTCTCTTTTTGTATTTTATGATTGTATTGCAAAGATGGAAAGTAGCGCAGTTGGTTTAGAAATGTAGCTAAGGTTTTCTGAGACTCAGACGGTTTTTAACTCACTAGCCACGACTGTACTTTATCTTACAAGACTTTTGAACAAGGTATGAATCGGACTTGTTTTTGACCAAGTTATTTCACATCCCTTTGTGTGCAATTGAGTTCATTTATGTGGTATTTGTCAGGATACCGCCAGTGCCAGATGGGCTTTCAACCGAACCTGTACTGAGGATCACCTAATTAGCTCCACTAACTCATTTTTTGTATTTAGTTAGATTAATCTGCGATGTTATTCAAGATTCCATAAGCTAGCTCTTCCACATGCAAACATTGATCTGTACGCAAGTTAATGTGACAGATATATCGTCATGCGCGAAGTTTACTGTCAGTTACCGATAGGCTATCAACCAAACCGGTACTGAGGCTTGCCTCATGACCTTTTAGAATGCTGAGAGTTCTAGGGATTCAAGTTCAAATCCCTTCTTTTTTTTCAATTGTATTAGGATACTTGCTCATTTGTAGTGATAAGATCACTATTTATTTTGATTTGTTTTTCTTTTGAGCAAGGGATTGGGGATATGGAGTGATGAAAATCACTATCGTTTGTGCCGTTTGATGTGTGCACTGTATGATGTCAAATATTTGAGTTTTTGACGTTTTGCAAATTTTTTATGTTTTGCAACTATTGAGAACTAGGGATTCTTAGGGAATTGGGTAGGGAGGATGCTTGTCATTTTGCCAACTCTCAGCATTCTTGGGGTCATTCTCACGGGGGGATGAGCAAGATAACCGTTTCGCTTTTGGTGACCTGGATTACTGTGCAGGTTTCATCTTTCGTTCATACAACTCAAGAATTGTTTTATGTGTTTTTATTTGTGTTGGGATGTTACATAACAAGGTGTATTTCAAGTATGACTCTACCTTCGTAAAATCTTTCTGACTCGGTACATTACGTGGCTAAAGAGCAAAATGATGACTGAATCACGAAAAATCTTGATACATTAAAAGACCACTGACTCTAGTTTTAAAAGCGATGCATTGTGTTTTTGTTATTTTGTAAAGTGGAACAGTGGGGAACAAGATGGACTAGCAGATCAATTACAGCCTATGGTGCCTTTGACCTGTACGACCACAAATATGCAATGTATGGATTCAATGCTTTAATGCAGCTATGTATTTTTGTATTTTTGATGGATTTATTTTTTTTGAATATGAAGATGAGGTGTGAGAAGAGCTTCTCTATTGTTGAATTTGAGTATGCCTAGAAATGAGATGCAAAATTTTTTGTTGTTTTTGATGATTTTTGTTGTTTTTGAATTTTCTTGATGGTGACCAAGGGATTTCGAGAATCCTTCGGGGCCTTTTTGGGGTGACCAAGCGATTGTGATAATCCTTGGAGCTTTTAGCTTTTGGGGTGACCAAGCGATTGTGATAATCCTTGGAGCTTTTAGGGTGACCAAGTGATTGCGATAATCCTTGGAGCTTTTGTGGTGACCAAGTGATTGTGATAATCCTTGGAGCTTTTAGGGTGACCAAGTGATTGCGATAATCATTGGAGCTTTTGTGGTGACCAAGTGATTGCGATAATCCTTGGAGATTTTAGGGTGACCAAGTGATTGCGATAATCCTTGGAGCTTTTTGGGTGACCAAGCGATTACGATAATCCTTGGAGCATTTTTGGGATATGGCTCTCTTAGATATGAAATGGTCGTAAATTACTGATATTCAAGGGTTCTGTTTCCTTGATACCGTCAAGAGAAGCTAGTCAGTACGTCCTGGTTCCTATTTTGCTATCAATGACATATGGACCTAACCAATTTGCCGTGAACTTGTACCTTAGGTGGGACGGCAAATTAGAGTTCTGTTAGTTTTCCTTCAAAACCAAATCACCAACCCGAAAGTCCCTTAGGTGAACTTTCATGTTGTAAGCTTTCTTAAGCCTCTCTTGATAGATACGTAAGTGCTCTAGATCATTAACGCGTCATTCGTCAAGCAACGTAAGTTGGTCTAACCGGGCCTACCGTGCAGTGTCATCATCGATGAACTCCTGCATTGATATGTGGAGGGAAGGAATTTCCAACTCGAGAGGCATTACTGCCTCTAAGCCATACACGAGCGAAAACGGAGTTGCCCCAGTTGGCGTCCGAATGCTAGTGCGATAAGCCCAAAGGGAAAGTGGGATTTGTATGTGCTAATCCTTATGACTGTCTGCGATCATCTTTTTAAGGATAGAAAACACAGCCCTTTCATTAAACTCTCTTGATCTCTGTTACAAAGATGCCTCCTCCATTTTTAGGGGCTAGGAGCGTTAAAAGAATTTGATTACAATCAATACTTAAGGTTCCTCTTTTCGCATGCCCACACTTGAGATGGGCGGGCCAAGATGATTTCGCCGTTGATGTTGATGAGTCCTTAACCTCTGCTGCTCCTCCTACGAACAAATAAACAACAAAGATGTCAGTAGAACCTGTGACAAAAAGGAAAGTTTGTTCTTTGAAATCGCCAAAATATGCATGCAACAAATTGTCAAAACAGTGAATAAAATGGGTCTAAGTCACCTGCAAATTTGACAGAGGTCAGAAGACATTACCAGAGGGCCACTGCCATTGAAACAGTCAGCCAATCTGCCTTCACCTGGAATTCGTCCCTGGGCAAGACGAATTCTGACTGCTATTCGTCCCTAGGTGGGACGAATTCGACTATGTTGGAAAAGCCGAAGTGTCCTGCTCCAATGTCGACTCTCGAGACCTCCAAAACACCTGCAAATAGAGGGGTTATGTAATTGGGGCCATTTTGGGACGACCCAGATGGTCGGATTCTCCCAATTTGGCCTCTATCCTCGGGAATTCGATATCTCCACCTGTAAGTTAGTAGGACAACAAAGCGACAAAAGGCGTGTTAAAATCTGATCAAAATACTATGGAATTGAAGCTATGAATTCACTACAAGGAATAACACAATATGCAACATGAACCAATAATCTAGAATGCTTTAGAATAAAACTTAGAAAATGCAGGATGCCCAAGTGGGCCTCCCACCGTTGGCACTTGATTTCGGCGCCAATCCACTAGGGATGGGTCCAAAACCTCTTAGGATTGGGGTGTCTGCAAATTTGTGGTGTAAGGTGGTCGAATTTTGGATTTGGGTTGGATCCACGCTTCCAAAAGCCACCCAATAACCTCCCTTGCGAAAGAGATTAGTGGATGTGAGAAGGTGAATCAAAAGATGCAAATGGGTAATCAATTGGACAACACTTCGTTGCTTGAAATCGCCTCCAATATGTCCTGTTTGGGTGAGAAAAGTCCCACCTTTTATAGACCCATGGGGTCTCTTTTGAGAGGGAAGCATAAGAGCCATGTGTTGGTCATAGGTGCCATGTGGCGGTCATGTCTTCCCATGAGGGAGGGGAGTCCTCCATGACTTGGGCTTTCATAATCGCCCTTGTGACGACTCCTCTAACGGCCCATCTCGCCCACCCACACACGCGTGCGAGGCAGGAGTCATCAACTGACTGTCCCTGGCTGCCACTTGGCGCCATTCTTCTTTTTGTCCATTAAAAACAAAATTCGTCCCGACCAGAGACGAATTCAGAATTTGTCCCGACCAGAGACGAATTCAGAATTCGTCCCTGGGTGAGACGGATCCCAGTTTGAATTCGTCCCTGGGTGAGACGAATACTAAGCAAAGTGCCCGAATGTGCCAAATTGCCTCTTGACCTTACAAAATTGCTATGAAAGTGGTTAAGACCACTGTTTAACCTCTGGGGGCTGCCCTGGGGGCTGTGTTTGTCAAAGCGATCAGTGTTTGTAGCCACATAATCTGATTGGTGCTATTTTGGTGTCTACACTTTGTGTGCCCAAAGTGGTGGATTCAACAGTTGGTTCCACTGCGTTGGGTTAACGCGCCACTCATGCCCTGGCCTTATGTTTAGCTGTTGAAGTGCGTCATCAATATCCATGGGGTGTTGATGCTGTCGCATGTGATTGCTTTGGGCCATCTTTTTTTTATCCTCACCTTCGACTAGTGAGTCCAGCTCATCAGAATCTAGCGATTCTGAGACATGGAAGACTGCATCATCAGGTAGCCCTACGGTTAGAGGTTGATCCTCTTCAAAAGGAGCCTCATGTAAGTTGGGCCTTGGGAGCTCCAAAATCTTGGTCTCTACCAACTCGAAGTGCTCTAGCACTTTGCATGTATCAGGGGATTTGAGCTCCTCCTATTTGGTTGGTTCTTGTTGAGGAACTTGGGGCCTATGGAGGGGTGTCCAGATAGCACCCCCCATGCCTTGGTAGGGCTTTTCATCTCGCTCTTCTTCTCACTCTGATTCCTTAGAGGCTTCTTGATGAATTTCTAAGGGTGGCCCATAAACCTGAGTGGGTTCCTAAGGAAGGTGCCCATCATTGGTTATAGGAGTGGCCTCCTGCTCATGTCTAGGAGGCATCGAGGGCGATGCTTGTTAAGGTCACGAAGACTTGTCTCGCACCCAGGGGTTGTGCCTCCCATAATGTTTTGTCTTATGCATGTGAGGGGTTGGAGTCCTCTCCTACATAGTGTTTTGGAACAACTCATCCTTCTGGCGCTGAAGGTGCTCTTTGTAAATATGGTACAGTTCCTCTAACTGTAGTTGCTCTTTCTCAAGTTGCCTGAGTTGCGCCCGTTGGGCGACATGTTTGGCAAATTCTAAGATAGTTGGTCCCATTGTCTCATGTCTAGAAGGGCTAGACGCCTCTCCTACATATCTATCTCGATCATGGTGATCCGAGATCTCTATAGGCCGCCTCCCTCTGTTTGGGGTAACGGCATTCCATCGAGGCTTTGGCCTCAGTGAGTGGTCCTGATAGATAGCAGGTGTGGAGGCGTATTGCTCCTACACTGTATATTACTCTCAGGGAAGGTAGGGGTATTCCTCGTGCTCTCTTTCATAAGTGAAAAAGGGACGGACGGAGTTGGCTCACCCTGCCTGAAGAGTCGTGCGCTCTGGATTTGATCGGTTGTTGCTAACAATGATGCGAGGTGTAGGAGGGATGGCATAGTCATGTGGCCCCCCCTTATGGACCCCCTGCCATTCTAGCACTTCATCACGCAATGGCCACTTATAGCGGGTGTCCAAGGGAGTTCTCCCATGGGTATACCTCTCCTGAATGGGTGTGTGTTGGGTATACCTCTCCTGAACGGGTGTGTGCTGGTAGGGAGTGCCCCTAGAAGGGGTGCCCTTATAGTACCATTTTGTCAGGGCATGAAGGGGTCTGCCTTGTGTGTTAGGCCACCAAGGTTGTATGAAAAAATCCTTGGGGCTATACCGAAGGCGACCTGTGCCTCTTTGGATATTCCCCACAGCATCTGCCTGTGATTGGGCTTGGCTGCGGGTGAGCACCATGATGATGTCTCTCTAAAAACCCTAAAATTGAAATGAGTCATATGGGGCCCAAAATTGGGGTGCGCATCCCTCTTACAATAAATAAGCCATACATAAAGTTTCAAGTCCTAACTCTAAATACATTAGGAGATATTAACCTTCGAACAGCTCAAAAAGCTTAAAAAATTAGGTGAGCAATTTTAAAACCTAATTTCAGGGCACTAGATGATGGAATTTGGCCCCGAAAACTGGTTTTCTAAATTTGTTTAAAAATATCCCAACTAGCTCCCTATCAAATTTCACATCAATCGGAGCTACGATTGAGAAGTTATGGCCCCGACAAAATGCACTAAAATTTAGGGAAAAAAAATAAGATTTCCCATATTTTGTTGGATGCTCCTGCATCACTTATGGGCACCTTCGGGGCACTTTTGGGTTGACAAAAGGGTTCATGGACACCTTTGGGGAATTTTGGAGTGACCAAGTGATTGCGGGAATCCTTGGAGCTTTTGGAGCAAGTGACAAAATGCATGGATTTTTATCTTTTGTTTATGATTTTTCTGATTTTTTTTGTTACACTAAGCAGAAATGAACACACGCATACACAAACGGTGATTATCTCTTTTAAATATTAATGGTGTGTCCTAGACTGGTTTAGTGTGTTTTTTATTTTGTTTTGTTTTTGAAAGTTTTGAAGAATGTTTAAATGCGTAATGAAGGCTCATATAACTCCCATAAATGGTCGCCCCTTCAATATACCATTGTCGGACCGATATACCAACCTCTCTATATACCCGCCCTTACGAGATGGAAACTATAGGTACGTGAGAGCAAATGGTACATGGAACATAGGTGGTATGGAAGGGGGATTGTCCTGTTAATGACACCTACCATAGAAGACTTATCCTCATGCACTAGGAATCACCCCAGCGACACTCGGTCAGCTTTCGTCAGGATTTACGCCTAACAACAGTGACAATCGGGGTAAATGGATGCAAAAATCAAGCCAAGGTGGTCATGAACCCACCATTGGTCTTGATCAAGGGCTGGGGTCTTACAACCAGCTCCTTGGTTAAAAAAATGACATGTGATGTGTGTGTGGTTCTTTTTATTAAAAATTAAAACAGGCAGAAGCAACTATTTTCCTTGAGAAGGCAAAATTGACAAAAACAGAAACAAAAAAAGCAAAAAATGACAGGAACAGTTTAGGATCCTTACCTTTTCTCTGCCTAAACTTGTTGTTTCTGATCCTCGATCCTAAAAATGTATAGACAGATATTCGTCCTTGTGTGAGATGAATTCCATAACATAATTCATCCTTGTCTAAGATGAATTAGAATTCGTCTGAGGGTTAGACGAATTACAGTAAGGTATTCGCCATAGGCAGAGACAAATAACAGTTAGAGCTCGAACAATGGTACCTGTAAGCACAAAACACAAATTTTTTGATCAGTTTCTTGATCTCAAAAACCAGGGGATAGAGTCCCATCGTGATCACCACTGAAAGCACGAGATTTCATAAGAAAGAAATACAAATGTGACGCATTCAAAATCAAACAAATGCTTAAGTCCTAAAGATGTGAAATGCATGAAATGAAAGATATGAATTGAACGAATATTAAAGAAAGTACATAAAACACAACCCTCTTTATTTAACTCTCATAATATCGGTTACAAAGACGCCTCCTCCATTTTCAGGGGCTAGGAGCATTTAAAAGAGTTTTGGTTACAATCATGACTTAGTGCTCCTCCTTTCGTATGCCCACATTTGAAATGGGTGGGTCAAAGTGTTGCCGCCACTGGTGTTGATGAATCCTTGATCCTTGCTTCTCCTCCTGCATTCAAAGAAACAACAAAATTATTAGTAGCACTTGTGATAAAATATGAAGCATTTGACCTTAAAAACCAATGGAGGATGCATGCATAAGATTAACTAAACCAGTGAATAAAATGACTCCAAGTAACCTGCAATTTTGACAGAGACCAGAGAACATTACCAGAGGGACACTGCCATCAAAACAGTTGGGGAAAAACTGCCGATTTGAGTTTGACTGTAATTCATCCCTGGTCAGGACGAATTCTACTGTAATTCGTCCCCGGGTAGGATGAATTCGCCTGCGACAAAATGCCAAAGTAATCCTGCACAAATGTCGCGTCTCGGGATCTCCAAAAGTCCTGCAAACATAGGGGTTAGCTAACTGGGGGCATTTTGGGATGACCCAGATGGTCGGATTCTCCCGATTTGACCTCCATCAACGAGAATTTGACATCGTTACCTACAAGTTAGTGAGGACCACAAAAGCGACAAAAAATGATAATATTTGATCACAGCATTATAAAATCAAAATTATGAACTATCTAAACAGTATAAAATGGAATGGAATATGAACAAGTGGAAAAAGAATAAATTAAAATGAAACTAAGAAATGCGGGGCACCCGGGCGGGCTGCCCACCATTAGAACTTGATTTCGGAACCAATCCACTTGGGATGGGCCCAAAATCTTTTGTAATGGGTTGTTGGCAAATTGATAGATCAATGTGGTCAAATGTCGAGTTTTGGGTCCGGATTCACACTTCCAAAAGCCACCCACTAACCTCTCTTGTGAAAGATATCAAGGATGTGGAAGAGATGAATCAAAAATGGTACAATGTGGTGTTCAATTTGGTAGCACTTCGTTGCTTGAAAATGCCTCCCACTTCTCCTCTTTTGGGTGGTAAAGTCCATTTTATAGACCCAGGGGTTCTCTTTGGAGGGGCATGCATAAGCACCATGTGGCAGTCATGCCTTCCCATGAGGAAGGAAAGTCCTCCATGACTTGGACTTCCATGACTGCCCTTGTGACAGTCCTCTAATGCCCAATCTGCCCACCTACACGCGCATGTAAGGCAGGAGGCAATAATTGACTGTCTTCAGCTGCCACTTGGCGCCATTCTTCTTTTTTCCCATTGAACCTGGAATTCGTCCCGACCCAGGACGAATTCAGAATTCATCCCTGGATGAGATGGATCCCAATTTGAATTCGTCCCTAGGAGGGAGGAATACTGAGCAAAGTGCCTAAATGTGCCAAATTGCCTTCTGACCTTAAAAAAGTGGTTAGGACCATTGTTTAACCTCTGAGGGCTGCCCTGGGGGTTGTGTGTGTCAAAGCGATCAATGTTTGCAGTCACATAATCTAATTGGTGTTGTTTTGGTGTCTACAAGCACATCTCCCCGTGCGCAACCTGACTGCTCTTGTGCAACCTTATTGTGCAAAGGTCCTGTGCGTAACCCGACTACACTTGCATAGCCTGATTGCATAATAGTAAGGAGCGCAACTCGATTACGCTTGTGCAGCCCGATTACGCATCCCGAATTCGGGCCCTCCCTCCTTTGCACTTCGCTCTCGCTCCCATTTTTGACTGCGTAAATAAAAAAAATAAAACTTCAAATTGGTATCAGAGTCACTAATCCCTTGACACAAAGACTGAAGCAAAATGGCTTCTAGTAGCAACAACTTGCAATTGTAGATCTGACGCTTCAGCGAGAAGAATTACGATTACTAGAGCATCCAGATGAAGATCCTGTTTGGATCTCAGGAGTTGTGGGAGTTAGTCGAGAACGACTACCCAAAACTGAAAGATGCAGAAGCATTGACCGCCCTCTCTCAAGCAGACAAGGACCTGTTGAAAGAGAAAACAAAGAAGGACCAGAAGGCCCTCTTCTACATCATGCAAGCGATCGAGGAGTCCATCTTCTCGTGGATCGCATCAGCCACCAAGGTGAAGCATGCCTAGGAGATTCTGGCTAGCTCATACCAGGGCACTAATAAGGTAAAGTTGGTGAAGCTGCAGATGCTCAGGAGGGAGTTTGAAAATCTACAGATGAGTGAGTCCGAGTCCATGAGTGATTTCTTCACCCGGATGATGGACATTATCAACCAGATGCGGTTAAACAGAGAAATTATGCAAAGCCAGAGAATCATGGAGAAGATTCTCAGAAGTCTACTTGTAAAGTTTGACTCGGTTGTGATAGCAATCGAAGAGTCGAGGGATCTGACAACCCTCTCGACAGACGAGCTCATGGGTTCATTGCAGACACATGAATAGAGGCTGATCCATTCGCCTCAGATGTGAAGTTTCTTGAAGATGAATCTTGGAACTGGAATTCAAAGACTGGCCAGTCAAAGACATCAATACTAGAGTCTATTGACTTGGAAGAAGGAAGTGTGCAACCACCTACAACCTCTAGCAGTAGCAGTGGTGCCAACAGTAACACAACCACTCCATCTTGGTTGCCTCCATGTGCAAGTAGAATCCAGAACCTGGTGATGCCAACGAAGAAAATGAGCTTGCAAGAAATCTACGAGGCAACCCAAACCCATGTAGATGAATAATACTCTGACTTTGCATTCTTTACTAAAGTTGATACAGTAGAGTTCGAAGACACAAGTCAGAATTAGAAGTGGGTGCAGGCGATGGACGAGGAGAATGAAGCCATTGAAAAGAATGATACATGGCAACTAACAGATCTTCCAGTAGGGAAGAAGACCATTGGGGTCAAGTGGGTGTATAAGACAAAGTTCAACGTCCAAGGAGACGTTGACAAGCATAAGGCCAGACTGGTGGTGAAGGGTTACAATCAGAAGTCAGACATCGATTACCATGAGGTTTATGTGCCTATAGCCCAACTTGATAGAGTCAGGATGATCCTGGAAATGGTAGCCCAATAGGGTTGGAAGATGTACCAAATGGATGTCAAGTTAGCCTTCCTCAACGAAGTGTTGGAGGAAGAGGTCTACATAAACCAGCCACTAGGTTACAAAATTGAAGGCCAGGAGGGCAAAGTCCTGAAGCTGAAAAAGGCCTTGTATGGTTTGAAGCAGGTGCCCCAGGCTTGGTACAGCCGATTTGATAGTTATTTTTAGTAAAATGGGTTTTTCAAATTCCCATATGAGCACACCCTATACATGAAGACAAATGAAGTAGGTGAGCTCATTATCATCTGCCTGTATGTGGACAATTTGATTTATACTAGCAACAACAATGTCCTGCTCGACCAGTTCAGTACAGCCATAAAGAAGGAGTTTGAGATGATGGACTTAGGGCTGATGAAGTATTTTCTTAGCATTGAAGTTGACCAATCGATAGATGACATCTTCATTTCTTAGGGCAAGTATGCGAAGGATGTCCTGAAGCGGTTCAAGATGGAGGACAATAAACCTGCCATCACACCTATAGCCACAGGTTTGAAGCTGAGCAAGCTAGATTTAGGGAGGAATGTAGATCCAACCCTGTTCAAGAGGCTAGTTGGTAGTTTGATGTATTTGACTGCAACTCGACCAGATCTGATGTTCGGAGTAAGTCTAATAAGCCATTTCATGGAGAATCCAAAGGACATGCACTGGCAAGCAAGCAAGAGGATCTTGCGCTATGTCAACGAGATGCAGAACAATGGCCTATTTTATGCCACATAGGACAAGTTGGAATTGGTCAGCTTCACAGATAGTGACTGGGCTGGCAGCATCGATGATCGAAAGAGCACCTTCGGGTATGCTTTCCATCTCGGATCAGGGGCAGTCTCATGGGCTTCCAAGAAGCAACCCATTATTGCGTTGTCCACAGCCGAAGCAGAATATGTCGTCGCCACGTCAGCCGCATGCCAGGTAGTTTGGCTGTAAAGAGTTCTAAATGAACTGAACCATCCTTCGAAAGGCACGACAACAATTTTTTGTGATAAAAATTCGGCCATTGCACTATCAAAGGATCCCGTGTTCCATGGCTGGACGAAGCACATCGATATTTGTTATCACTTCATCAGAGAGTTTGTGAAGTCTGGAGAAATTCAACTACAATTTTGCAGATCCAAAGAGTAGTTGGTAGATATTTTCATGAACCCTTTGAAGGAGGAAGACTTCAGTAGATTGCGAGAGCAGCTTAGAGTCAAAGCGCTCATGAAATAAGGTTTAAAGGAGGGTGTTAGAAATATTAACCTAGATTTCATGCCTCAGCCGAACTACGCTCGCACAGTCAAATATCTCAGCAAAAGTTTGACATGACGTCGCACCTACCCTCTGACAAATGTGATGTCTAACAGATCCGATCTCCACAGAAGTTAATGCCAGTTCAGCGATTTAATGCTAGTTCGGCGATTGGTCAAAAACCCAAGTTGAGGGTCTGTCAGAACCTGTTAGAGGACAAACCCTATCTTCCTCTCCCTACGGATATATAGGATAGTTCAGGTTTTCATACATGTGTGTGAAAGTGTGGAGAAGAGAGCAGAGAAAGAGGGGAGAGCATTTCAGTGAGTAGTGTGGCTCATCTGTTTAATGTCCGAGCAGCCAACTCGAAATTTGTTTTTCCTTTTAGTTTATCCTATAGCTTATTCTACAGATGTTATTATTTCCTCAGTTGAGGACTTCTGTAACCCTCGTTTTATATGAATAAAGGTTGTTGTTTAAGGTATCTATAGGGTTTGCAATTATTTCTATGTGCTAAAGTCTGTTGTTCTCTATACAAATCGCCTCAGAGTGATTTCGTTCGAGTTCTATAAGTTAGAGCTCAGATCTGAAACATTGCACTCAGATCTAGTGTTTCTCTCTTCCGTACAGTCCTTGCCAAGCCAGGCAAACCAACGTCGAAGCCGCACAAGCCTCCGGACAACAAAAGTTTGCAAGGTAGAAAGATCTTGCAAAGGCCAAAATTTGGCTAAGTCTGGAGCTGTCTTCCCAACTTCGTAGCGAAGTTGGACTTCGCTGCCTTTGACCAGTGCAACCCGACTTTGCACCTTTGACCAGTGCAGTCGGGCATTGACCAGCATAGTTGGGCGTTGACCAGCCGCTCCAAGAAATTTGGCTAAGTCTGGAGCTGTCCTCCCGACTTCGTAGCAAAGTTGGACTTCGCTGCCTTTGACCAGCGCAGTTGGGCATTGACCAGCGCAGTCGAGCGTTGACCAGTCACTTCCAGACTTCGGCATCGCTCCTGACAACAAAACAAAAAAAAATTAAAATTTCTTCAGAATAGTGCTTATTACATCATCACGGTCATGCTCTCGCTCCAATATTTGCCAGTTTTGTTGACGATCATGATCTATTGCTTGTGGACGAGCCAATGGATGGTCATGCCTTGCATTCTTCCTAAGCTCCTCGTATGTTCCAATAAAATAACGTGAATACTGTGAACAACTCATTGTCATAGTTTTATTTCCATATTATTTTAATGGCTCACAATAAAATATGCTGCACATTGCGGACGTGTCTCTCATAACGGCTAAACAAAAAAAATTGAAAGGGCCGCTAGGCCTGAAACCATAACCAATGTTTCACATATCTGACCTCGTGCTTTGGAATGTGTGGAGAAATCTCCATTTCAGTCTTCTCCAACTCCTACCTTATCGCCATTGCCATATTAATAGTTGCCCTTCTAAAAAAGTGCTACTTCAAGCAACAACAGCGTGATCCTTCCAATACAAACTGCTATAGTCACTTGTTTATGCCATAACCGCTTCCAGAAGTATAAAAGCCCATGATTATAGCGATCTTGTCATTTTCAGGTTTGAGTGAGCTTCACGAACATCCCATGTTACTGGATTTGGCACATTCTATTTTGAGACAAGCATCTTCAGGTCTACAGCTCTCGAAATATTATTGGACAACACTGCTTTTAAATCGTCGATTTTTCAGAGTCTCAAACTACAACTGAAGCATGATCGCATCCACAAAACAAACGTCGAAAGGAGGGCTCAAACACACTTTTGCTGCACCCATTACCAACACCAATCTAAGATCCACAAATCTGAAATGATATGCGATATCTGTCTTGTGTTAACATGGAACACTGAACACCATGAGCTCCAAAATTACAGCATATGGTCGTGGTAGGTATCCGTAATGATTCTTCTATCACGCACAGGCTCTCCATTAATCGTTGTCCCAATATTATCTTCCACATGAAAAAAACACCGTGTACGTTCAACATGAGTAACAAAATCACACACAAAGTTCACTTCACCAATCATGACAAGAAAGGACAAAGCACCTATGAAAATAAACATAATAAAATTGGCTAGCGAGACGACCAATCGAAGCTTCACCAGTCACGTCTGAAGAATTTTATTTTTGATTCGCCGAAGTCCGACGTCGGGAGCGAAGACCGAACTTCGAACTGTGCAGGGTGAAGGAGGGAAGTTTCCCGAAGTGCGACAGTGGAGCGAAATGCGGAGTGCAGACGGCGCCCAACGATTTGCCGAAGTTCGACTTTAGGAGCGAAGAGCGGAGTGCGCAGGGCGCAGGAGGGGAGGCCCGACTCACGCTTCGCTTGCGCACTCGGAGTGCGCTCCCGCAGATTGTGCAACCGGGTTGCGCTTGTGCACTCGGGGTGCGCTCCAACTTATTGCGCACTCGGGCTGCACTCGGATCTCGGGTGTATTTGGGTTACGCACGGATCTCGAGCACAATCGGGTTGTGCAGGGAAGTTGGGAAGACTCTTCCAAACTTAGCCAACTTTGGCCTTGCAATATTTTCCCGTTTGAAGGCTCGCACGGCTGCCGTTTGGTTTGTTTGGATTGGCAAGAACCATACGGGAAGAGAGAAACGCCGGATCTGAAAGCAATGTTTTAGATATGAGCTCTAACTTATAGAACTTGAACGAAATCTCTCTAAGGCAATTTGTACAAAGAACAACAGACTTTAGCACATAAAAAATAATTGCAAACCCTAAAGATGCCTAAAACAGCAACAAACTTTATTCAAATGAAACAAGGGTTACAGAAGTCCTCAACTGAGGAAATAACAACATCTGCAGACTAAGCTGCAGGATAAACTGAAAGGAAAAATGTTGAGTCGGTTGCTCGAACATTAATCAGATGAGCCACACTGCTCACTAAAATGCTCTCCTTGCTTTCTCTGCTCTATTCTCTGCACTTTCTCTCCTCTTCTTCCCGCTAATGTCTGAAGACCCGAACTGCCTTATATAGCCGCGGGGAGAGGAAGATAGGGTTTGTCCTCTGACAGGTTCTGACAGACCCTCAACTAGGGTTTCTGACCAATCGCCGAACTATCATTAACTTCTGTGGCGATAGGATCTGTCAGATTTCACATCTGTCAGAGGGTAGGTGCGACGTCATGTCAAACTTTTGTTCTGGGATCCCCAACTGCACAAGCGTAGTCCGGCTTCGCCCAAGTTCGAAGCGCAGTCTGGCGGAGGCATGAAATCTGGATTAATATTTCTAACAACGTCCATATCATGCTTCTAAGTCCGTCGTTGGGGGAAAATGAGGCCATGACCTCCAGTAACTGTCACTTTTGTGGGCACAAGTCTTTCACAACTCAAAGACATTTGTAAGATACATGAAATATACCGCCGCGATCGATGCAAAATTCTAGTAGAATTTTTTGCGCATTGCACATCTTCTAGCCACACAAATTAGGGCAGGGGGGGCCGAAAACATCGTAGCACAGCAGATCCATTGCGCACCATCCGTCGAAAAAAACAACAGTTGTGCAAAAATGTCTACCAGTACTGTAATGGCCACACAACAGCTTCTCTTCCTCAAGCGCTTAGCGCTGTACTCCGAAGAAATGTGGTACTGGGATGTTTACGTCAATGTTTGATTTTGGTAGAGCTCAGAATTTAACAAAACACAATGAACAAATATGGCTACTATAACAGTAATTTTGGTAGAGCTCATTCATTTTTTATTAAATGGCGGACCTTCTTCAAAGAGCATCTACATTTTTTTTATGCTCCTGCCACATGCGTGCCTCCTGCGTGTCCTCCGAGTAGGGATTTTGACTGCAATAGAGCTATTTTTGGGATTTTTATGCAGCACAAATAATTAGACTCGCCTCCCTTCTCCAAATTCATGATCTTTACAATATTGCCATCACGTGCTACGAAATTGACCACAACTGAGACACCGAAAAAACTCTCCACCATTCATGGACTCTTTGATGGACGCCTTCACTGCAGTATGTGCGCTTAGAGTTCATAACGGCTAGAACACCAGATTGACAGTTATTTTTAGTAAAATGGGTTTGTCAAATGCCCATATGAGCACACCCTGTACATGAAGACAAATGAAGCAGGTAAGCTCATTATCATCTGCATGTATGTGAACGATTTGATTTATACTGGCAGCAGCAATGTCCTACTCGACCAGTTCAGCACGACCATGAAGAAGGAGTTCAAGATGATGGACTTAGGGCTGATGAAGTATTTTCTCGGCATTGAAGTTGACCAATTGGTAGATGGCATCTTTATTTCTCAGGGCAAGTATGTGAAGGATGTCCTGAAGCGATTCAAGATGGAGGACAGTAAACCTGCCATCACACCTATAGCCATAGGTTTGAAGCTGAGCAAGCTGGATTCAGGGAGGAATGTAGATCCAACCCTATTCAAGAGGCTAGTTGGCAGTTTGATGTATTTTACTGTAACTCGGCCAGATCTGATGTTCAGAGTCAGTCTGATCAATCGTTTCATGGAGACTCTAAAGGACATGCACTTGCAAGCAAGCAAGAGGATCTTGTACTATGTCAATGAGACGTGAAACAATGGTCTATTTTACGCCAGACAAGACAAGTTGGAACTGGTCGACTTCATAGATAGTGACTTGGCTGGCAGCACCGATGATCGAAAGAGCACCTCTGGGTATGCTTTCCATCTCGGATCAGGGGCAGTCTCATGGGCATCCAAGAAGCAACCTATTGTTGTGTTGTCCACAACCGAAGCAGAATATGTCGTCGCCACGTCAGCAGCATGCCAGGCAGTTTGGCTGCAAAGAGTTCTGAATGAACTTATCCATCCTTCGGAAGGTGCGACAACAATTTTTTGTGATAACAATTTGGCCATCGCACTGTCAAAGGATCTCGTGTTCCATGGCCAGACGAAGCACATCGATTTTTGTTATCACTTCATCAGAGAGTTGGTGAAGTCTGGAGAAATTCAACTGTAGTTTTGCAGATCCAAGGAGCAGTTGGCAGATATTTTCACGAAGCCTTTGATGGAGGAAGACTTCAGCAGATTAGGAGAGCAGCTTGGAGTCAAAGCGCTCGTGAAATAAGGTTTAAAGGAGGGTGTTAAAAATATTAACCTAGTTTTCATGCCTCAGCTGGACTGCACTCACGCAGTTGGAGATCCCGGCAAAAGTTTGACATGACGTCGCACCTACCCTCTGACAGATGTGATGTCTGATAGATCCGATCGCCACAGAAGTTAATGCTATTTTGGCGATTTAATGTCAGTTCAGAGATTGGTAAGAAACCCAAGTTGAGGGTCTGTCAGAACCTGTCAGAGGACAAACCCTATCTTCCTCTCCTTGCGGCTATATAAGGCAGTTCGGGTTTTCAGACATGTGTGTGAAAGTGTGGAGAAGAGAGCAGAGAAAGAGGGGAGAGCGTTTTAGTGAGCAGTGTGGCTCATCTGTTTAATGTCCGAGCAGCCAACTCGACATTTGTTTTTTCTTTTAGTTTATCCTTCAGCTTAGTCTGCAGATGTTATTATTTTCTCAGTTGATGACTTCTGTAACCCTCATTTTATATGAATAAAGTTTGCTGTTGTTTAAGACATCTATAGGGTTTGCAGTTATTTCTATGTTCTAAATTCTGTTGTTCTCTGTACAAATCGCCTTAGAGCGATTTCATTTGGGTTCTATAAGTTAGAGCTCAGATCTGAAACATTGCACTCAGATCCAGTGTTTCTCTCTTCCGTACAGTCCTTGCCAAGCCAGGCAAACCAACGCCAAAGCCGCACAAGCCTCCGGATAGCAAAAGTTCGCAAGGCAGAAAGATCTTGCAAAGGCCAAAATTTGGCTAAGTCTGGAGTTGTCCTCCCAACTTCACAACGAATTCGGACTTTGCTGCCTTTGACCAGCGCAACCCGATTATGCACCTTTGACCAGCGTAGTCGGGCATTGACCAGCGCAGTCGAGCGTTGACCAGCCGCTCCAAGAAATTTGGCTAAGTTTGGAGTTGTCTTCCCGACTTCGCAGCGAAGTCGGACTTCGCTGCCTTTGACTAGCACAGTCGGGCATTGACCAGCGTAGTCAGGCGTTGACCAGCACAGTCAGGCGTTGACCAGTCACTTCCAGACTTCGGCATCGCTCCTGACGGCAAAACAAAAAATTAAAATTTCTTCAGAATAGTGCTTATTACATCATCACGGTCACGCTCTCGCTCCAATATTTGCCAGTTTCGTTGACGATCAGGATCTATTGCTTGTGGGCGAGCCAATGGATGGTCATGCCTTGCATGCTTCCTAAGCTCCTCGTATGTTCCAATAAAATAACGTGAATCCTGTGAACATCTCCTTGTCTTAGTTTTATTTCCATATTATTTTAATAGCTCACAATAAAATATGCTGCACATTGCGGACGTGTCTCTCATAACGGCTAAAAAAAAAATTTGAAAGGGCCGCTAGGCCTGAAACCATAACCAATGTTTCACATATCCGACCTCGTGCTTTGGAATGTGTGGAGAAATTTCCATTTCAATCTTCGCCAACTCCTAGCTTATCGCCATTGCCATATTAATAGTCGCCCTTCTTAAAAAGTGCTACTTCAAGCAACAGCAGCGTGATCCTTACGAGACGAACTGCCATAGTCACTTGCTTATGCCATAGCCGCTTCCAGAAGTATAAAAGCCCATGACTATAGCGATCTTGTCATTTTCAGGTTTGAGTGAGCTTCACGAACATCCCACGTTACTGGATTTGGCACGTTCTATTTTGAGACAAGCATCTTCAGGTCTGCAGCTCTCGGAATATTATTGGACAGCACTGCTTTTAAATCGTCGATTTTTCAGATTTCAAACTACAACTGAAGCACGATCGCATCCACAAAACAGACATCGAAAGGAGGGCTCAAACACACTTCCGCTGCGCCCATTACCAACACCAATCTAAGATCCACAAATCTGAAATGATATGCGATATTTGTCTTGTGTTAACATGGAACACTGAACACCATGAGCTCCAAAATTACAGCATATGGTCGTGGTAGGTATCCGTAATGATTCTCCTATCACGCACAGGCTTTCCATAAATCACTGCGCCAATATTATCTTCCACATGAAAAAAGCACTGTGTACTTTCAACATGAGTAACAAAATCACACACAAAGTTCACTTCACCAATCATGACAAGAAAGGACAAAGCACCTACGAAAATGAACATAATAAAATTGGCCAGTGAGATGACCAATCGAAGCTTCACTAGTCACGTCCATATCATGCTTCTAAGTCCGTCGTTGGGGGAAAATGAGGCCATGACCTCCAGTTTGATTTATCTGTTACTGTCACTTTTGTGGGCACAAGTCTTTCACAACTCAAAGACATTTGTAAGATACATGAAATATACCGCCGCGATCGATGCAAAATTCTAGTAGAAGTTTCTGCGCATCGCACATCTTCTAGCCACACAAATCAGGGCAGGGGGGGCCGAAAACATCGTAGCACAGCAGATCCATTGCACACCATCCGTCGGAAAAAATAACAGTTGTGCAAAAATGTCTGCCAGTACTGTAACGGCCACACAACGACTTCTCTTCCTCAAGCGCTTAGTGCTGTACTCCGAAGAAATGTGGTACTGGGAAGTTTACGTCAATGTTTGATTTTGGTAGAGCTCAGAATTTAACAAAACACAATGACCAAATATGGCTACTATAACAGTAATTTACAATTGCTGAGCCAATCTCATTCATTTTTTATTAAATGGCTGACCTTCTTCAAAGAGCATCTACATTTTTTTTTGTGCTCCTGCCGCATGCGCGCCTCCTGCGTGTCCTCAGAGCAGGGATTTTGACTGCAATAGAGCTATGTTTAGGATTTTTATGCAGCACAAACAATTAGACTCGCCTCCCTTCTCCAAATTCATGATCTTTACAATATTGCCATCACGTGCTACAAAATTGACCAAAACTGAGACACCGAAAAAACTCTCCACCATTCATGGACTCTTTGATGGACGCCTTCACTGTAGTATGTGCGCTTAGAGTTCATAATGGCTAGAACACCATGGATGAGAGGAGAGGTAAATTTCTACCATAAAACAGCATCCACGTTCTCACTCATCCAGTCCTTTAACAGATACTCTTAGACGTTTCACTCCTCACCGCGCCAGTCGTCCTCGTTGTTGACCTGAAGACGTCCTCGCCGCTGATGGAATAAACTAATCGGTGATGGAAAAAAACCTGAATGTCACTCCCACTTCACTGCTGTTGTCTGCAGTAAGAGTTAAAAAATAGACGACAACAATGGATTACGACGAATCTTCGAAGCTCTACTTAGCATCCCGTCCATTAACAACACGTTAAGCACCAGCTTTGGAGTTGTTATGCATGCGTATTCTGAATGACATAAAAGCATCAGACCCGCCTCCATATTTCAAGTCGATAAAATTGCTTTGCATAAAGATCATCATTAACTCAATCTGCAGGTCTTCTGAAGAATCTTGACATTTGGCAGTTTCAGTGGACCTGTTGTACTCCCAGTTTGAATGGAACCATATCTCCAAAAATCACGGGTGTTGCCAGCACTAATTTTGGCCACTTGCTTTACTCACACACCAGTTGCCAGGAGGGGTTACACTCTCCAACGGAACCACGTCCCGCCAAGCACTAAGACCATCGATGCAAAATGGCCAACGATCTTCTGTGAATGGCCAGTGATCTGCTAGGAGTAGGTGATGCCATGCTATTTTCTTCCTATAGCAGCTGAGTTGTCTGTTTTGAGCGCCCCAAAACATGTGATTTCCAGTGTTATGTATTTCAGGTCCGCGGCCATTCTAGAAAGTAGATCCAGAAAACCAGGTTCTCGCACAACAACCACCTGGGCAGATTCGGAAACACACAACCAATATCTGCTATGAGGACAAACAAATTGCTTGACCATCTCAATACGATGTAGGGCAAAGAAAAAAGAAAAATGCCCATGATGCACAAAACAGGCCAAATGTCCTCGTAAAAAATTTTTACAGACCAGAAAAGTATATTGTTTGGTGTATAAACATGCGACCTCTTCAAAATCTCCAGCTTGTCACTCAAAAATTGCTGCAACAGGGCCAGATCTGAGAGCTCCGTCAAGGTCCACCATTATACAAATCTAGATCTGCAGTAGAAAACTAAAAAAAACTAAAAACTTAACCTTCCAAACTGTAAATTTTTTTTTAACCATTTGGTTTCTGATACATTAAAGATGGAGAGCATACTCCCTCGATAAAAAATGAAAAAAAAAAGGGAAATCCCCCCATGAGGAAAAGCTCCTCAAGGTCACAGAGTAGAGAAAGCCCGCTCTGATACCATGTTAGAAAAGTAGAATACTTGATTGATTTATTTCATGGATCAACTTTGTATAAATAGCAAAGTTGATCATTGAGAGCCGTTGGATTACAACAACTCATCAAATCTAAACTAGGATAAACTGAGAGTTCACCTGACTCAAAAAAGAGTGGTAACTCAAGTAAGTCTATCCTAGTAGAACTTAAGAGAATAATTATTTATTCTAACAATTATACAAAAAAAAACATTAATGTAATACACATATAGTTCTACCAATAATAACACCAAGATTTTATGCTAATGGATTGAAAATTTATCATATTTCTTCTTGACAACTCAACCTTTGATTTTAGAGATAGAAGAAGAGATAATAGAAAATTATAATAAAGCATATGGAAAACATATAGTGATTAAATATGATACTCAATAAGAAAAATGAACACAACAAAAAAATATAATTGTAAAAGATAGAGGAATAATATCAAACTTAAAATTAATTAAGGATGACAAAAATTAAATCTATATACAAATTAAGAGTTACCATGTAAGATGCTAAAAATTCTAAAAATATGATTAGAAAATTCAAGTAAGAGCTAACTCAAACATTGATAGACAAGAAATGTATTGAACATTTTATTATCATATTTTATTTTAAGGACACAACCTTTTATTATAGAGTGATAAGAACTATAATAGATATGATTAAATATATAAGAAAGAACATTAAGAACATACAACAACCAAAGAAGAGCCTACAAAAATAAAGGACATAATAAAATAATACACATGAAATACAAAGAGGAACAATGTCAAAGCAAAAAATAGTTAACAATAAAGAAAAGTACATGAGATATAAGTATACAAATAATAAGAGAAACAATACATGGTATACTATAATAAAATGATGAATATGTGGAACAAGAAACATGAGAATATATGAATACGTGGAACAAGAAACATGAGAATATGTGGATCCATTTCTAACATATTATAATATATAAAAATATTATGGGAGTACCCACAAATATTCATAACTTATTCCTTCTCTCAAATCATGTCATTTATCTCTTTCCTTATTTTTCATCTATAAGATCTTTTATTACTCTTCTTCCTTTATCTACATATGATTGTGGTTTTAGGATATTTTTGGAAAATATTGTGAATTCCAACATGGTATCAAAGCCAATAAATGAAGCAACATTGCTCAATCACACAAAAGGGTTGTACAAGGTAAACTATGACATATATGAACAAATTGTTATTTCTATTAGATTCCATACAAAATTTCAAGTGTGTCCCTCACAACAATTTCCCTTGATGGAACGCATTTGAAGGTACCAAATAATGTAACATCTTCAACATCCCCAACACCCCCTCCAATGTATTAATTAGTTTTTCTTAGACGAAGGTAATATTTTATCCTTATATATTCATTATTGTTCATGTTAAAATATTTTAATTGGATTTAAGTGTATATCATGGACTAAAGTGCTAAAACTCAACAATCTATTTGGAAAATAGACAGTGCAACCTACGAGTATCAAAGTAATTAGTCATGTGGAAGAATTATGTTCTATTCCATTCAAATAATTTATATTTCTTATTTGAAAGGATCAACAAATTGCTTTCAGATTTGCTTGTTGTTCTTTCTTAATGTGACAATCATTTTGATAATATTCAATTTTGTCATTATCATGTGATTTGGAAGAAAACTTCTAGATTTCAAAAATATTTTCTTTAATGTGAGTTTTTGAAGAATTTAGAAATTGCATGGTCATAATGTATGCCCATTTTATACATTTCATTTATTTGCATGTGTTGTTCAAATAATATACGTAGTCAAGGCCATATTCACAGCTTTAACATTTTTTCAATATATTTGGAAAAAATTAAAATGATATATAATTTAGCCAATTACAATGTTGAAATGTATCTTTTGAAAATTAAATTATTAAGGAGATGTAACTTGCATAGTGATATTTTATCATTTAACATAAATGATATCATGTGTTTGAGTAGAAAACAATGCAATTAAGGGGATCTAGAAAATATATTTTATAGAAAGGAAAGTTAAAAATAATTTATGAACATGTTATTTGGATATGGTCTAATTGAAGTATTTCCAAATATAATATGTAATATTTTAATATTTTAATTAGAGTGCTCTAAAAGAATTTGGGAATAAATTATTGAACCATATTTTATTTCAAGATAAAAAGTCATGTCCAAGATGGTTTAATTGATCTAACAAAAAACATAATAACTTTTTTAGGTCAATTAAACCATATCTAGCATACCTTTTATCACATAATTTTTATTTATTTTCCAATTAAATATAATTATTCATCTTCTTCAAAAAAGATAAATATCAACATTGTGACTGGCTAAATTATCTACTACTCATTTTCCTTCTCTATAGATATGCTCACATTTCCAATATATTACCTCTGATAATAGATGATGAACATTTACAATCATATTAGTTTTTATCCAATCCCCATATCCATTTTTATTGATAGTATTAACAATAATTTTTTAATCTTCTCAATTGAAATACATTTTCATATTTTTTTAATTGTAATTTTAATACCTATAAGAAGTACCCTAGACTCTACATAGTATTTAATTAAAGTTTTGTATGAGGAGAATTTTCCTTCACTGTTTATAAAATACCACCTTCACAAGATTTTACTGGATTTATTTTAGAATCACCATATTTGATAAACCAAATTTATCAACATTTTCATTTTACCCTAGACCAAAGCAAATCCTTTATTTTAATGTCATTATCATAGATGAATCTTTCATGTATTTTCAAATATTGTAACCAAGTTGCTACCAGTTATTTTTAGTACTTGAGACCTCCTATGATGAGAACCCTATTTGTAAACAATTTGAAAGAGGCAATAATATGATTTCAAACTTAGGCATGATGAGATTTATTTTAAAAAATATATTATTTCTTCAAGTCATAAGTTCCAACATATAATTGTAGGACCAATGCTACACAAAATACATAATGCGTTAGATTTCAAATTATTTAACCAACATTTCAACTCTTTCAATGTCGATGGAGCTATCCAATATATTTTCATATTCTAAATAAAGTAATCCTAAATAGTGTGAGCAAACATACAATACATAATAAAATGATTCGATGTTTCTAAACCCTTATAATACAAAGCACATTTGAAATGTACATGATAACTTCTTTTTGTATACTCTCTCCTACACGATTATTACTTTAAACTACTAACCAAAGGAATGTTGAGGCATTAGGGAGAGTATCTAGTGAAAGCATGAGATTCTGGGCGAAGGAAACACTAATTGCGATGCATTCAAAATCAAATACGCTTAAGTCCTAGAAATGAAATGAAAGAAACGCATTGGAAGAGACACAAGCAAATAGAGAAAACACAACCCTTTCATTAAATTCTCTTGATCTCTGTTACAAATACGCCTCCTCCATTTTTAGGGGCTAGGAGCGTTAAAATAATTTGACTACAATCGAGACCTAAGGTTCCTCTTTCCACGTGCCCACACTTGAAATGGGCGGGCCAAGACGATGTCGTCGCTAATGTCGATGAGTCTTTGACCTCTGCTACTCCTCCTATGCACAAAGAAACAACGAAGATGTCAGTAGCACCTGCTGCAAAAAAAAAGTGTTTGTTCTCTAAAATCATCAAAAGATGCATGTAAACATTTGTCTAAAACAATAAGTACAGTGAGTCCAAATGGCCTGAAAACCTGATAGAAGACAGAAGATATTACCAGAAGGCCATTACCACTGAAACAGTTGGCCAATATGCCTTCACCTAGAAATCATCCCTGGGCAGGATGATTTCTGACTGCTAATCGTCCCCGGGTGAGACGAATTCTACTGTGTTGAAAGGGCCGAAGTGATCTACTCCAATGTCGACTCCCAAGACCTCCAAAACACCTATAGACAAAGGGGTTATGTAATTGGGGCCATTTTGGGATGACCCAGATGGTCGGATTCTCCCAATTTGGCCTCTATCCTCAGGAATTCGATATCGCCTCCTACAAGTTAGTGAAACAACAAAGCGACACAAAGAATGATAAAATCTGATCAAAATGTTATGAAATTGAAGCTATGAGTTAACCAAACAGAATAACATGATAAGCACCCTGAAACAATAATCTAGAATTCTTTTGAAACAAAACTTGGAAAGTGCGGGGGTGCCCAAGTGGGCCTCCCGTCGGTGGCACTTGATCATGGCGCCAATCCACTAGGGATGGACCCAAAACCTCTTAGGATTGGTATGTCTACAAATTGGTTTATTCAGGTGTCCATATGTTGGATTTGGGTCAGATTCAAGCTTCCAAAAGCCACCCAACAACCTCCCTTGCAAAAGAGATTGGTGGATGTGAGAAGGTGAATCAAAGGGGATGCAAGTGGGTGTTCAACTCGGCAGCACTTCATTGCTTGAAATCTCCTTCAATCTGTCCTTTGGGTGAGAAAAGTCCCACCTTTTATAGACCCATGGGGTCTCTTTTGAGAGGGAAGCACAAATGCCATGTGTTGGTCATAGGTGCCATGTGGCAGTCATGTCTTCCCATGAGGGAGGGGAGTCCTCCATTGACTTGGGCTCTCATAACTGCCCTTGTGACAGTCCTCTAATGGCCTATCTATCCACCCACACACGTGTGCAAGGCAGGAGTCATCAACTGACTATCCTGGGCTGCCACTTGGCACCATTCTTCTTTTTTCCCGTTAAACTTGGAATTCGTCCTTGGGTGAGATGATTTCAGAATTCATCCCTGGGTGAGATGAATTCTAGTTAGTATTCATCCTTGGGTGAGACGAATACTGAGAAAAGTGTCTAAATGTGCCAAATTGCTTCCTGACCTTACAAAATTGCTATGAAAGTGGTTAGGACCACAGTTTGACCTCTGAGGGCTGCCCTAGGGGTTGTGTTTGTCAAAGCGATCAGTGTTTGCAGTCACATAATCGGATTGGTGCTGTTTTGGTGTCTACATCTAGTGACCAAATATTCTCAAAAAAATATTTAGGAGTAGAAAATTTGTATTTATTTTTATTCTCATAGCCCAAATTGACCAAGTTTCCACCATCATTTCATGTAAAAAATGAAAAAAAACTCTTGAAGCATCTTTTGAAGTTCATTTACGAAGAGAAATCCATGGTCTACAGTTGTTGCTCATATTAATCTAATATTTGATCTTTAGATCTTTATAAATTAGGCATGTTCGAGCCAATGGTTTTAATTTTGAATCAGAGATGAGGGGATAAGGCTTCAACCAATAATTAGATCAAAATTTGTATAATTAATTTATTTACTAACCATCTAATTTATTTCTTGATCAATTGTTAGAATAAGTAATTATTCTCTTAAGTTCTACTAGGATAGACTTACTTGATTTTCCACTCCTTCATGAGTCAGGTTAACTCTCAGTTATAGTATACATCAAATTTGATGAGTTGTTGTAATCCAATGGCTCTCAATGATCAACTTTTGTTATTTATACAAAGTTGATCCATTGAATAATCAATCAGTTCTATTTTGTTTCTTCAAATATTACAATGCTTTGTAGTTCTACTCTTGGGAAATTCTAACATGGTACCAGAGCAAGATAGATTTTGCTATGCATTCTCTCTTGAAGGTAGTTGCTCGAACTGGTTCTTACTCTCTTATCTTTTGTTTTTTTTTTTAGAAAAGAAAGAGGTTTCATATCTATTGTAGATTGTTTTTTATATCTGCAATTTTTTTGAGGAATTTGCTTATGGTAATATCTAGATAAATATTATTTTACCTTGTTATGCAAATACTCTCCTCATTTTTTTTGCAATTTTATGTGTCCTCCTCGAATGCCTATGTTTTAAAAAAAAATCTCCATATGGAATGCAGCTCACTTTGGATCCATTTAGCCATCACTGCGTATCACTCAAAAGTGGAGACTAATGATTCATAGTCGTTAATATTTTGGTGGGAAGTATAAATTTTTTAAATTGAATTTTGGATTTCATTATATCTTAGTGATATCTTTAATTAGAGGAAGAAACGCTCCTCGCGTCAAAATAGAATGGACTTTTGGTCTAACTTTGAATAGACCAAAGTCCATTTATATTTTTTAGAAATGTGGCTTTTGGACATCGCTTATATTGGCGCGCATAGAGACTACATCTCATAAAACAAGCATTTTCCTAATTAAATATGAATTTTTGTAAGAACTTGTGATTTCAAAATCTTCGTTCAACTCAAACTTCTTCCATTTTTTTTGTCCTTCAGCGCTCAAGAAGACCTTCAATTATTTTTGTTATATAATCATCTTAACAATTTTTGAATAATATTATTCTCTTATTTTGAATAGTGTTTCTTTGTTTAGCATTATACTGATGATTTTTTAGTGGTACCTATCATCTTCTATCCTTTGAGGATCTCTGCAAGTGTGCAATAAATGGATATTTAACGAAACTCATTTTGTGCTTTGTGTTAGATTTTTTTTTATGCCTAACGTCTTCTATTTTTAAGGAATATCTATGTGTGTGGTGACGTTGCCTTCATCTCGTATTCCAAGAGGCCTCTCTTCTCATCGCCTTATCTTCTACTTCAGGTGCCTTCCCTACATTTCGCATACGCAACCACAAGAGACTCTACTAAAACAAAGATTGTAACGTCCTTGTTCCTGAGAGCCTCTATAGTGTGTGCCTTTCTAGCGTCTTTCGGAACTCTTATCTTCTCAGCACCTTCTTTGTGTACTATGGCACCTTCCCTACATATCGTAACCACAACAAGAGGTGGTAATCAATTATTTATTTTTTTATAAATTTCACTTTCTTTATTAACCTTTCAGGTGAAGTGATAAGAAGCAAACCTTTAGAAGTTCATATTTTTTGAAGCTCCAATCCTGCTTATCGTGGAAATAGACCCTTCAGGTATCATTATAATATTTTATGTTTCAACCCTACTCAACTCTCAGTGCAGCAAATCGTAGCATTTCAAAGCTCCTTACTCGTTTCTCATCAGCGTCACTTATTCATTGACAAACACAACATCAACGTTTCTTCATTGCCTCTTGTCCTCTATATGACGTCAATTGAATTTTAGCTCAAATCTGCTAAGTTTTTTAGGATAAAAATATACATCTGATCTTTGTTTAAAATTGTAGCCTTTAAAAGTTTCTATCCTTTTCTTTTCGGCCTCTCCTTGGCCAGAAGATATAAAGTACAGTTATAATATGTATAATATAATTTTTTGGGGGGGTTTAATAGGTGCTTTTTTTAGCATCGAGGGGGGTTGTTATTGCGTCAATTTTTGCCTCTTTTATTTTTGTCTCATTATTTTTGTTATAAGTCATTTTGTTTATAAATATTGGTAATGAAATATAAGTGAGGATAATTGATTTCAAATTACATTCCTTAATACATTAAATATCTTAAATAAAATATTTTATTCTTTGTTTAATTCCTTCTTTAAGAAAAACTCTATATTAAACAACTTACTTTGTTCTAATTAATTTTCTTTCCAATGTTCTTTACTTTGTTCTAATTAATTTTCTTCCCAAAGTTCTTTAATATTATATAGATATATTTTTAGTGGATAAAAGTGACGATATATCATTAATATATCATTTCATTATTTCCTTTCTTGCAATAGGTCTCTTTATTAATGAATTTATTTTGATTAATTTTTTACAAAGAGTTTCTTAATTTATATAAAAATATATATATAAAGGAATTTAAGTGAGAATATCTCTTTAATTATCCTTTGTTAATCTATTATATTCTCCATTCATTATTCCTTTCTTAAAATTTTTTAAAGAGAAAATATATTAAAATACCTATGCACCTATATTGGAAATTCTAAATAACTTATAGTTTCCCTCATGTAAGGGCGGGTTATTAAGATAACCAATATAGTAGTCTGGATGATTAAAATCCTATGTTCCAAGCATCAAATCTATTCAATACTTATATTTTCCCTCTCGTAAGGGTGGGTTTTTGAGGATAAAAGATATATAGGCCTAGCATATTTATTCTCATTAGCCTAAGATTAATATCAAATCTCCTCAAAATTACTTATAGTTTCCCTCTCATTTTCTTTGGCAAGTTTGGGTTCACTTCAATTTTCTTTGGCAAAATGAATTCAATGAATACAATTGATCCTCTCACTCCTCATAACTACCATACATGGAAACACAAAATATTAAATCTCATTTCTCAAAAGAAGCTTACACACCTATTAGAAGAAAAGCAACTTAAGTTTGAAAAAGAATATGAAAAAAGTGGCATGTTTGGATGCTTCCCAAAAGTGGCATGTCTTTCAAATGGATGTAAAAAGTGCTTTCTTACATGGGGACTTAAAGGAAGATATATTCATGGAAACAACCTGCTAGTTTCACTCAAGACTCCTCTCTTTTTTGTATGCTAAAGAAGTCTCTCTATGGCCTCAAACAAGCTCATAGATCTTGGTATGAAAAAATGGACTCCTTCCTTCTTTCCTCAGGTTTTTCTCATTGTGAGTCTAATAACACAGTCTACATTTGGAGAGATGAAGAAAAAATCACCATACTTGTTCTATATGTTGATGATCTACTACTCACTGGTAGTGACTTCGCTCACATTCAGAATATAAAAGACTCCCTATTTGAATAATTTGGTATGGCTGATCTAGGTCTAGGTCATTACTTTCTTGGGATCCAAATAAATCAAACATATGTAATAATTTTATTGTGTGAACAAAAATACACTCTACATCTTCTTCAAAGGTTTAAAATGATAGATTGCAAACCTTATCCTACACCTTTTTAGTCTAGAGATAATCTAAGTACTTCCTGCACATCCTCTCTATGTGATGCAACTCTATATCGTCAACTTTTAGGGATTTTGTTATACCTTACTCATATTCATCCAGATATCTCATATATTGTTGGCTTAATATCCAGATTCTCACATAACCTCATTTCAGTCACTAGCAAGCAAAAAAAAAAATCCTCCGCTACTTACAAGGAACTACTCACTTTGGGCTCTTATATGAGCTAAAATACATGGATATCATTGGCTACATAGATTCAGATTGGGCAGGTTTAGTAGAAGATAGATGTTCAACTTTTGGCCATGTCTTTTGTCTTGGTTCTTCATCAATTGCTTGTTTATGCATAAAACAACAAGCACTGGCCTTATCATCTATAGAGGCAAAATATAGGAAGCAGTTTTAGCAAGTTAGGAAGCTCTTTGGCTTCATCATATTCTAAGAGAATTTGGTTTTTCCTATGACAAAACTATTACTCTTTGGTGTGACAATAAGAGCACAATTCATATTGCACATAATCCAGTTGAGCATAAGCATACCAAACACATTGAGATACACATGCACTTCATTCGATAGCATATTCATAACGGGGACATATACTTGGACTATATTCCAACTAAAAATCAAGTTGCAGACATCTTCACCAAGTCATTTCCTTCTCTGCATTACATACAGTTGTGAGAGAAACTTGGAGTATTACATCTACATTGAAACAGAGGTCTTTCAACTCTCCTTTTATTATTGTAGTCTTTGGAGGATGGTTTTTTCCCATGTCATTTTTTTTATCATCTCTCCCTTACATATTATACATGAGTACCTCATCAGGCCATGTTGTCGGGACTCATTTTTTTTTCTTATTAAGGGCAATCTTCACCATCCGAAGACATGCCTCTTTATTTTATTGTAGATGGTTTTTTCCATGTGGTATTTTCACCATATCTCATATATATTGTAAATGAGTACCTCATCAAGCCATGTTGCCAAGACTTGCCTTTTTTTTTGTATTAAGAGGACAATCTTCGTAAACCGGAGATATACCTCTTCCTTTTTTCTTTTTTGATAGATGGTTTTTCCCATGGGATTTTTACCATATCTTCAGAAAATAAACCATTGTACATGAGTACCTCATCAGGATATGTTGTCGGGAATCATTTACATAATACACCTCTAGTATCACTTAAGGGGGGGTGTTAGAATAAGTAATTATTCTCTTAAGTTCTACTAGGATAGACTTACTCGATTTTCCAATCCTTCATGATTCAGGTGAACTCTCAGTTATAGTCTACATCATATTTGATAAGTTGTTGTAATCTAATGGCTCTCAATGATCAACTTTATTATTTATACAAAGTCGATCCATGGAATAATCAATCAGTTCTATTTTGTTTCTTAAAATCTTGTAATGCTTTTTAGTTCTACTCTTGGAAAATTCTAACATCAATTGCAAACAATTTGATATGAAATTCCATGTTGGCAATCCTTTGGATAGGGTGCTATAGCCTTTGTCCATCCTTTCAATATTTTTTAAATAACTTAAAAGGTGGATCATAGAATTTTCTTTATAAAAAACAATTGTTTTAGTTGAAGTGTTTTATATATAACTCAAACATTTATTTGAATTGACTTATGATCACACATTTTAAAATTTTCTCTACTTGTGTCCATTTGAATTTTATGCAATGCTAGTCTATACTTCATGTCCATAGAGTTCAAAAAATACCATAAATAAGCTAAATAATAATTGTGCACTCTTTCAATCTCATAATTATGCTTATCTAAACATATTTCATCTTGTAAATAGTGTTATTCATCTTTCTAAAATTCTTTTCATTTTACTTGAATCTAAACTAAGCTTGTTATTGAAGATTATTGTCATTTTTTTTTATAAGCTATGCGTGGCTTCTATTGGACTTTATATTTTTATCAAATATATTCTTCACTTACTCTTCTATCAAATATATTCTTTGTCTTCCTCAAACTGCTAAGTTTCCACAATCAACTCCTTTTATATCAAATACCTTCAAAAATTTAAATTTTGCTAAGCTAAAATTCAACACTACAAATGGCTAAAATATTTGCTACCATCCAAAATATTTTGCTAAGATATATCTAATATATCTAAAATATATGGCTAAAATATTTGCTACCCAACTTCTATAACAACCTCACAAATTCTTAATACTTTTTTAGGGTTCTTATTCATTCCCCTAATATTCTAAGATATTATTTTCATTGTTTTTTTTTTTTTTTTTTGTAGGTTTAACTCCACTTCACTTCTTGTCAACATTAATAATATTTATTTTATTTTTATTTTTTTGTCAAATCTTGTTAAAACTCCAATATAAAAAATAAATTATTAAGTTTTTTTAATAAATAAAATTAAAATCATAGTTATGATGGTATTTACTTTCATGTGTTTATAGTTCTTGCATCAAAATAAAACTATTTAAATACACAAAAAGTTTTACCACATATATATCACATTGAATACAATCACTCCCCTTTAAATTTGTCCATTCTTTGTCAATATATTAATTAAAAAAATAACATAATAAACACTACTGTTTAATTACCATGCAACTTCTAAAACATTATGAAATTACCTATACTCTATTTGTAAATGTGACCGCTTCATAAAATCTAATATTCTTGTATTTTTTAATGATATATACGATTTATCAGTATGCCTGTCTTCCATTCTACTTCAAAGAACCTTCATGATTTCACGTAGATATATACTTATAAAATATGGAAAATAATAATACAATGATGTTTTGCATTTATTTTATTTATATCTTTCGTCGTTATTAGGGAATAATTATATTATAGTTAATGATATTAAATTAAAAAAATGTTGTGACCTATCTTTCAAAATGACAGGCAATGCTTACGTAGTAGAAGATCGAATACGTCTATTATTTAAAATCAACAGTCGCGAATATATATATATATATAAAAGGATTTCGTCATTCATGTTTGGGAGTTGGAGACGAATGGGTAGTTTCTCTATCTCACATGTTTACAGAAATATTATGTAATAGTTTACTACAAACTTAATGGTGGTATGTTTATCCACCCTCTAATATAATTATAAGCTTAATCAAAAATCAACGAACATTTAAAATATATATATATTTCGTTAATTCTATCGGCCAATACTTGGCGCCTAAAGTGTCATTAAATTCTGTCGGCCAATACTTGGCGCCTAAAGTGTCATTAGGTTTGGACCAATTGCTGTCCGGAGAGGGATACCATTTTCCCACCTCCATTTTACTGTATTTTGTCGGCATGAAAATAACGCATTTGCTTTTGGCGTTATTTTTAATTTTCTGATGTTCCCCATATGATCGCCCTTGACTTCATATTGTTATACTTAACGAAAATGCCAATAGCAGTAAGCTGGACACTTATCGAGAAGAGATTTAGGTTCCAATTTTATGGGCGTACTCATGTATAGTTAGTAGTCTGATCCAAATCTTTTGCGTGTTGCGTTCGAATGACGACAGTGGTCCGTTCCCTCCATATACGGTGGTTCCCATCTCCTGCAGCTTGAACCAGACCCTGCATGTTTGATGGTTCCCATCTCCTACCGCTTGAACATACGAAACCTATGCGTACGGTGGTCCCACGCCGTAAACGGATGGGAAGATAAGGCTTCGCTTAATTCTAAAGTTTGGTATGGATAATAGTCAGCTCTAAAAATAGCTCAGAATTCTTCCGTTTAGGCACTTAAGTGAGGAATATTATAAAACCACAAAGAACACCGTGCACTACGGAGTCAAGAAATTTTAATTTGCCACCTGCGAGTCGAGATACTAACCACGTCGAATGTTTCTTTCACGCAACATGTTCAAAAGAGAGAGGAGACAAATTCAGCTTCTATTCACTTTCTCCACCAAATAAATTTATTAGACCCAGCAATTCATTACCAAAAGAACAGAACGCGTGATATCATAGGACAAGAATTAGTCACCATTTTTCCTCTTCAAGGAATAGATCAAACAAGTCGAAAAGTATGTAAAACTTTCGTCATTTTTTTATAAGCTCAATGTCGTCGTCCTTGACTCGGTCATACACGCGGAGAGTGTTAGAAATGTTAATCATGATTTCACGCCTCCGCCATACTGCGCTTCGAACTTGGGCGAAGCCAGATTGCGCTCGTGAAGTCGGGCATCCCGGCAAATTTTTTGACTTGACGTCGCACGTGCCTTTTGACAGATGTGATGTTTGACAGATCCGATCACTGCATAAGTTAATGTCAGTTCGGTGATTGGTCAGAAACCCTAGTTCAGGGTCTGTCAGAACCTATCAGAGGATAACCTCTATCTTCCTCTCCCTATGGCTATATAAGGCAGTTCGGGTCTTCAAACAAATTGTGGAGAGTGGGGATAATTTGGAGAAACAGGTAAGAGAAAAGCAGTCATTCGCAAAGCAGTAGACGAGATCCTTTTAGTGAGCAGTGTAGCTCATATGTTTAATGTCCGAGCAGCAGACTCGACATTTGTTTTCCCTCTCAGTTTATCCTGCAGCTTTAGTCTATAGATGTTAGTTTTTCCTCAGTTGAGGACTTTTGTAACCCTCGTCTTATAAGAATAAAATTTGATGTTGTTTAAGGCATCTGTAGGGTTTGTGGTTATCTTTGTCTGCATAAAATTTGTTGTTTTTCTTTGTTACAACTGACTCGGAGTGATTTTCACCCCACAGCTCTTGTCAAGCCATTCAAGCCATCGCTGTAGCCGTGTAAGCCTTAGGAAAGCAAAAGTTTACAAGGCAAAATTTCCCTAAGTGTGGAGCTGTCCACCCGAATGCACAGCGCAGTCCGACAATGCAATCAGTTTTGAGCACAGTTGGACAGGCCAATTTAAAGAAGGGTAGTCTTTTGGCTAAGTCTCAGCCAACCGCTCGACTACATAGCGCAATCGGACTTCGTTGCCTTTGACCAACATAGTCGGCCATTGACCACCTCCTCCCTGACTACGCACTTTATTCCGTGCATAGTCCTATTGCACATATTTTTTGTGCAAAATATGACTGCGTACATTATTTCATGTACAACCTGACTACACAAGTTTTACTTGTGCAACTCGACTACGCAAAAGTCGAGAGTGCAACACGACTTCAGGAGCGTAGCCTGACTTCGGGCCCCCTTCTCCCTGCGCTCCTGACGACTATATAAAAAATAAAATAAAATAAAATAAAACTTCAAATTTGTATCAGAGCCACTGATCCCTTGATGTAGAGAACAAAGCAGAATGGCTTCTAGTAGCAACAACTTGTAGTTGCAGACCTTGCGCTTCAACGGAAAGAATTACGATTATTGGAGCATCCAGATGAAGATCCTGTTCGGATCTTAGGAGCTGTGGGAGTTAGTCGAGAATGGCTACCCATAACTGGTAAATGCGGCAGCACTGGACGCCCTCTCTCAAGAAGATAAGGACCTATTGAAAAAGAACACGAAGAAGGACCATAAGTTCCTCTTCTACATCATGCAAGCGATCGAGGAGTCCATCTTCTCGCGGATCACATCAGCCACCAAGGCGAAGTAGGCCTGAGAGATTCTGTCTAGCTCGTACCAGGGCACCAAAAAGGTAAATTTGGTGAAGCTACAGATTCTTAGGAAGGAGTTTGAAAATCTACAGATGAGTGAGTCTAAGTCCATGAGTGATTTCTTCACCCGAATGATGAACATTATCAACCAGATGCAGTTGAACAGAGAAATCATGTAAAGCCAGAGAATCGTAGAGAAAATTCTCAGAAGTCTGTCTGCCAAGTTTGACTTGGTTGTGATAGCAATCAAAGAGTTAAGGGATCTGACAACCCTCTCAACAGACGATCTCATGTTCATTGTAGAAACATGAACATAGGCTGATTCGTTCATCTCAGACCTCTCTAGAGCAAGCATTCAAGGCTTAGGTCTCATTTTGAGATAGTGGTAGACAAGATTCCCACCATGGTGCCTCTAGTTCTCATGTAGTAAGAGGCAGAGGCAGGCATGGGAAAGGCAACAAGCAAGGAAGATGGTCAAATCCTAGAGAAGGAGAGACCAACTATAATTTTCATCAGCAAGGTGGAAGAGGTAGCTCAAAAAATCAGCAAGATGGATCTAGTCAGAAGAAGGACATTACATCTCATACTGCAAAAAGTTCGACCATTACATCTCACAGTAATGGCCGAAGGTTCAGTACTATTTTTGCAAGAAGTTCGGCCATTACATCTCACAGTGCAAAAAATGGATGGCCAAGGAGAACCAACAGCAGGCTCATTACACGAAAAAAACCAAAAATGCAGTAGGAAACATGTTGTTGACTTGTAAATTGAGGAGTGCTAGAAGAATGTCTAGTATTTAGACAGTGGGTGCAGTAACCACGTGACGGGGAACAAGGAGATGTTCTCCCAACTGGATGAAACAGTCCAATATGAGGTGAATATGGGGAACAACAACAAGGTTCCCATAATGGGGAAAGGAAAGATCCTCATCTACACTAGGCATGACGAACAGAAGCAGATCTGTGATGTCTACTATGTGCCTGGCCTGAAGCACAACCTGCTGAGCGTGGGACATCTCATGCAGAAGGGACATACGATCCAGTTCAAATATGAAGCTTGCACAATCAGAGACAAGTCACATGGTCATATTGCTACCGTGTCCATGACGAAGAATAAAATGTTTTTATTGTAGATTTAAAATGAATCATTGATGTCTTTGAGTGCAGTTGTGAAAGATTCTACCTGGCTATGGCATCTCAGATTTGGTTAGCTAAACTTCAGTGGCCTGAATCAACTGCACAAGAAATAGATGGTGAAGGGTTTACCCCTGATAGAGCAACAAAATCAAGTTTGTGAGGGCTGCTTAGTTGACAAAAAACATAGGGATTTGTTCCCTTCCTGTCAGTCTTGGAGAGCATCACAACCACTGGAGCTGGTGCACTTAGACATTTGTGGTCTGATGCAAACCAACACATTTTCCGGTAACAAATACTTCTTAATGTTAATAGATGACTTCAGTCATAAGCATTTTCTAGATTCAAGGAGTTCAAGGCTCTGGTGGAGAAACAGAGCGGATATCATATCAAGTCTCTCAGGACAGATGGTGGAGGTGAATACATCTCCAATGAATTCCACAACTACTACAAGCAACACAGAATTCAAAGGCAGTTCACTGCCAGATACACGCCACAGCAGAATGGTGTAGCTGAGAGGAAGAACCGGACCATCATGGAGATGGCACGAAGCATGACGAAGGCGAAGGGATTGTCGCATGAATTTTGAACAGAAGCTGTAACATGTGTAGTCTACCTGCTGAACATATGTCCCACCAAAAGTATGAAGGATAAAATCCCTCAGGAGGCTTGGAGCGGTGTGAAGCCAAGTGTGGCTCACTTGCGTGTGTTCGGATGCATTGCATATGCACATGTTCCAAAAGAGAAGCTGTAGAAGTTGGATGATAGAGCTGAGAATTGCATTTTCATAAGGTACAGTGAGCAGGTGAAGGTATATAGGTTGTGCAACCCTGTGACAAAGAAGCTCATCATCAACCGTGATGTGAATATTCTTGAAGATGAAGCCTGGAAATGGAAGTCGAAGACTGGCCAGTTAGAGCTAGCAGTAGTAGAGTCTATTGACTTGGAATAAGGAAGTGTGCAGCCACCTGCAACCTCCAGCAGTAGCAGTGGTGCCAGTAGTAGCACATCCACTCCATCTCAGTCGCCTCCACGTGCAAGTAGAATCTAGAACCTCATGATGCCAGCGAAGGCAAGGAGCTTGCAAGAAATATATGAAGCAACCCAAACCCATGTAGATGGAGAGTACTCTGACTTTGCATTCTTTACTTAAGTTGATCCAGTAGAGTTTAGAGATGCAAGTCAAAATCAGAAGTGGGTGTAGGCGATGGATGAGGAGATTGAAGCCATTGAAAAGAATGATACATGGCAACTAACAAAACTTCCAGTAAGAAAGAAGACCATTGGGGTCAAGTGGGTGTATAAGACAAAGTTCAACGCCCAAGGAGACGTTGACAAGCGTAAGGCTAGATTGGTGGTAAAGGGCTATAAGAAGAAGTCAGGTATCGATTACCATGAGGTATATGTGCTTTTAGCCCGATTTGACACAGTCAGGATGATCTTGGCATTGGCAGCCCAATAGGGTTGGAAGATGTACCAGATGGATGTCAAGTCAACCTTCCTCAATGGAGTGTTGGAGGAAGAGGTCTACATAGACCAGCCACTAAGTTATGAAATTGAAGGCCAGGAGGGCAAAGTCCTGAAGCTGAAGAAGGACCTATATGGTTTGAAGTAGGTGCCCCAGGCTTGGTACAGCTGAATTGATAGTTATTTTTAGGAAATTGGGTTTGTAAAATGCCCATATGAGCACACCATGTACATGAAGACAAATTATGCAGGTGAGCTCATAATCATTTGTCTGTATGTGGAAGATCTAATTTACACTGACAACAACACAACACTATTTGCCTAGTTTAGAACAACCATGAAGGAGTTCGAGATGACAGACTTAGGGCTAATGAAGTATTTTCTCGGCATTGAAGTTGACCAATCGACAGATGGCATCTTCATTTCTCAGGGCAAGTATGCGAAGGATGTCCTAAAGCGGTTCAATATGGAGGACAACAAACCTACCATCACACCTATAGCCACAGGTTTGAAGCTGAGCAAGCTGGATTCAAGGAGGAATGTAGATCCAACCCTATTCAAGAGGCTAGTTGATAGTCTGATGTATTTAATTGTAACTCGACCAGATCTGATGTTTGGAGTTAGTCTGATCAGTCATTTTATGGACTCTGAAGGACATGCACTGGCAAGCTGACAAGAGGATCTTGTGCTATGTCAATGAGACGTGAAACAATGGCCTATTTTACTCCAGATAGGACCAGTTGGAACTGGTGGACTTCATAGACAGTGACTGGGCTGGCAGCACCGACGATCGAAAGAGCACCTCCGAGTATGCTTTCCATATCGGATCAGGGGCAGTCTCATGGGTGTCCAAGAAGCAACCCATCGTTGCATTGTCCACAACTGAAGTAGAATATGTCACTGCCATGTTAGTCGCATGCCAAACAATTTGGTTGCGAAGAGGTCTGAGTGAACTGAACTATCCTCCGAAAGGTGCAACAATAATTTTTTGTGATAACAATTCGGCCATTGCACTATCAAAGGATCTCGTGTTCCATGGCCAAGCACATCGATATTCGTTATCACTTCATCAAAGAGTTGGTGAAGTCTAGAGAAATTCAACTGCAGTTTTGCAGATCCAAGGAGTAGTTGGTAGATATTTTCATAAAGCCTTTGAAGGAGGAAGACTTCAGTAGATTGCAAAAGCAGCTTGGAGTCAAAGCCCTCATGAAATCAATATTAAAGGAGGGTGTTAGAAATATTAATCCTGATTTCATGCCTCCGCCAAACTGTGCTCCGAACTTGGGCGAAGCCGGACTGCGCTCACGAAGTCGGGCATCCAGGCAAATTTTTTTGACTTGACATCGCACGTGCCTTCTAACAGATGTGACATCTGACAGATCTGATTACCGCATAAGTTAATGCCAGTTCGGTGATTGGTCAGAAACCCTAGTTTAAGGTCTGTCAGAACCTATGAGAGGATAACCTCTATCTTCCTGTCCCTATGGCTATATAAGGCAGTTTGGGTTTTCAGACAAAGTGTGGAGAGGGGGAAATTTGGAGAAACAGGCAAGAGAAAAGTAGTCATTCGCAGAGCAGCAGACGAGATCGTTTCAGTGAGCAGTGTAGCTCATCTGTTTAATGTCCGAGCAGCAGACTCAACATTTGTTTTCCCTCTCAGTTTATCCTGTAGCTTTAGTCTGTAGATGTTAGTTTTTCCTCAGTTGAGGACTTTTGTAACCCTCGTCTTATAAGAATAAAATTTGTTGTTGTTTAAGGCATCTGTAGGGTTTGTGGTTATCTCTGTCTGCATAAAATCTATTGTTGTTCTTTGTTACAACTGCCTCGGAGTGATTTTTGCCCCACAGCTCTTGCCAAGCCATTCAAGCCATCATTGTAGCCGCGCAAGCCTCAGGACAACAAAAGTTTGCAAGGCAAAATTTCCCTAAGTGTGGAGTTGTCCACCCGATTGCATAGCGCAGTCCGACAGCGCAATCAGTTTTGAGCACAGTTGGACGGGTCAGCTTAAAGAAGGGCAATTTTTTGGCTAAGTCTCAGTCAACCGCCAGACTGCACAGCATAGTCGGACTTCGCTGCCTTTGACCAGCACAGTGGGGCATTGACCACCTCCTCCCCGACTGTGCACTTTATTTTGTGTGCAGCCCGATTGCGCACATTTTTCGTGCGCAACCCGACTGCACACATTATTTCGTGCGCAGTGCAAAAGTCGGGAGTGCAACCCGACTTCGGGAGCGCAACCCGACTTCGGGAGCGCAACCCGACTTCGGGAGCGCAGCCCGACTTTGAGCCCTCTCTTCGCCCTACGCTCCCGACGACTGCAATAAAAAATAAAAATAAAACTTCAAAGAAGAACCGGCATTTTTTATTGCTTTTGCGTTGTCTATGTTGGCCTTGGCAGTAGCTGAGTACGATCATCCCTATTCATCCCCTCGTCCTCCCTACTATTACAAATCTCCGCCCCCTCCATCCCCCTCTTCACCAACTCGAATCAATTTATTAAAGCACAACCCCTGATGTCATAGGACAAGAATTAGCCACGATTTTCCGTCATATTGCATAAGCTCAATGCCGGTGTCCTTGAGTCGGCCATACACGCGGAGAAGAACCGGCCTTCCCTATCGACCACCACATATAAATACAGGACACCATGTCCCGCCTAATTGTTAGAAAAAGTAATTGAGAAAATTAGAAAAGTAATTTTAAAAGATAGAAAAATCATCTTAAAAATAATAAATATTTTTATATTATAATAATTATATATTAATATAATCTCAACAATGTATGTATATTGATATTATAATAATTTGGTATATTGGTGTATTACCACCAATTGAATGAAAATGCACACCACGCTTACATTGAAAATTAGAAAGAAAGTTTTCTTCATAAGAATGGTAGACAATGTTGAGAAAAATATATGTGAAAGTAAAAATTAAAAAATTATAAATAAAAAAGATATGAAAAATAAAAAGATGTGAGTAAAAATAAAAATAAATAAAAAAAATTATAAAAAATTTGGAATTACCCATCTTAAGTTAGTAAACATTTAGGAGAAGAAGAGGTATTAAAGTGGAATGAATGTCATTGGAAATAAACAGATCGTAAAGGAACACCAACACATAAACTGGTTAGATAGCAAGAGGACCAATTACCCCCACACAAATGCTGCAAATTGAATAGGGGTGAGGAAACAACTTGTAAAGAAACAACAACACATAAATTGGTTATATAGCAAGAGAACCAATTACCCCCACACAAATGCTGCAAATCTAATAGGGGTGAGGAGCAAGAGGAGGGCCCACTTGATATTAATAAGAGTGAGGAGTCCCACATAAACAAGACCAAAAACTTCCACCTTTAAACCTACTACCTTTACATATTTAAAATAATAAACCTTGACTACTGTTACTTTTACATTAATACACTTATTAAATTTTCTGTTGCTTAAGAATTGACTTTGTATTTGAAAGATCAACAACACAAATAAAACATTTTTTTAATTTAATATTATTAAACTACAATATAATTAAGATATAGATAAAATATATGCAAAACATCAATGCATTATTATTTTTTATTTCTATGTATATATTTACATAAAAATAAAAAAAAATCATAACGGTCATTCAATTTTATAGTTTATTAGTGTTTTATCAATTTGAAGTAAAAAATTTATTATGGTTCTTAGAAGCAGAATGGAAGATAGGCCTATTATTTTAAATATATATTAAACATACTTATATACACTTTCTTGGATTTAAATTTAGTTTTTTTGACTAAAGTTTAATATTATAGTAATAATAAGTTATCTAATTTAAAAATAAAATATAGATAATATTTTAAAAGTAATATGATAATTAAATAATATTTTATTATTATTATTTTTATATATTAATAAATTAAAAGAATGGACAAATTTGAAGGATGTATCCAACGTGAGATGTATATATAGTAAAGCTTTTTGTGTACGTAAATAATCTTACTTTGATGGCAAGAACAATGTGGGTTGAAAAATGATAAAGAAAATAGCCATGTAAGTAAATACCACCGTAACTATGATTTTGGTTTTATTTACCGGGAAAGAATTTTAGAAGGATGAATAAATTTTTTTCATTATAAAATAGGTGTAGACAAGTATAATTATGGGATGAAAGAGTACACAATTATTATTCAACTTATTTGTGGTGTATGTTGACTTTTATGGGTATGAAGTATCGATTAGCATTACATCAAATTCAAATAGACACAAGTAGAGATAATTTAAAAATGTGTGATCATAATTTAATTTTAAAAAATGCTTGAGTTATATATAAAATTATTAAATCAAAACTGTAGCAATGAAAATAATACCCAAATGAAATAACAAAATCAAGCAATGTGCACTAAAATAAATATATATTTGTATTGCAATATACTACAGCCTTGGTCACCTTTTTACAATGATATGCCCCGATGGTACAGGGGTATGCTTACAATATTCTTGCTTTTCATAGTACAATGAGCAAAAGAGGGTAGAACCCCTTTTGCAGATCAAACAAATGTGGATGCCATGAGTCTTCTTGCTATAATCAAGATGTTGGATGGGCTTGTGTATCTTTGTAGTCCATTATTACTTCAAAAACTATCCAAAACCTATTACCTACACATAAAACCTTGAAACACAAGAGAGTTAGTAGCAGATGAAGGACCTTCACTATGTAAGGCCCGCTTTGATACAAAAATAGCTACAAAATCCTGAATAAAGATACTTGCAAAACCTAAAAATATATGCAAAAGATAAAACAATAAAATTAAAACCTTGTTGTATTGTTGATTTTGATTTGGACTTGAAATTGGTCGGATTGGGCTTGCACACTCGCATGCTACATTTGGGACCCGTAGGCTACATTTGGGACTTGTAGATTGCATTTGGGACTGGTCAAACATAGGTTGTATTTGGGACTATATGGAATAAGGGCTCTTGTTGATGCTCCTCAACTCCTATGGTTTGATCTTGAAGAAAGTTGTGATCCTCAACGTGACTTTCAATCCTCCATTGATTGATGGAATAATGGAGTATTTATAGGATCATGGGAGGTTAGGGGTATGAGGATAGGTGGCAATCCAAGGCAGCCAAGTGGTAGGGGTTAGGTAGCCAATTGGTAATATCTAGGTAGCCACCTATTCTAGATAGTTAGAGTGAGTCACTTAGAGTATCTCACTTAGGGGAAGGGGTGGCATGTGTGGTGTTAAAGAGAGTGAGAGATGTGACAAGGGGAGGGTTATTGGTGATTAGGAAACTTGGCAAGTGGAGATATAAGGGATCGTAGGGGATATTTTCTAGATTTTACAAAATTTATAAAATAAGATAATTTGTAGGAAAATACACCTAAGTTAGACCTTAGATATATTATTTTATTATGCATGACCTAGTGGGTGCAATTGTAATGGGTTTTGTGAAGGATTAGTATTTGGTGTCTAAAGATATCCATTTTCATACCATGTTGCATGAAACACAATGCAGTGCAAAAATAAGAGACACCTGGTTTAATAGGTGGAGGAATTGATTGTGTTGCCCTAGTGCGAGGATTAAATGATCAACACAAATTTTGGTTTTAGCTTACCCCTTAAAGTAGAAAATGGGTGAAATATGAAAAATATGAGACACACAAGTTGATTAACCAATTTGTATGGTGGAGTAATGTGAATTGATGGATGCAAATATTTCAAATCAAGATCAAATTAATTACCCTAAGTTTTGAGGGGCACGTGTCATCAAAAATTTACCTTTGGAAAAATGATGAGCACTTGTGATTATGGTAGATGGACCAACCCATTAGGGTATGTGTGTGATACTAGAATCATTCAAAGGTGGAGATCTAGTTTTACCATCTTGATTAGTCATCGCATATAAATATTGTATCAGAAATGGTATGTTGCATACCAATTGTAAATTTGGTGAAAATGTTTTTCTTTTGTGACCCAAAAAAAGGGGTTCTATGATGATCATGGGTAAAATTTCTTAGATACACTTGATATCAATATGAGTTATCAAATGGGTCTAATTAGGACAAAATGAAATGGGGTGGAAGAGAATTCGAAGGGATGAATTTTTTAGCTTTGTTTTTTTTAATAAGCATCCTTATGGTGATTTACCCCTCCTATCGGATTGCATAGATAACCAATCGTTACAAATGCCATGTGACTAGAGCAAATCACTAGATACAAGGTTCATATGAGAATCTAGGCTAGCTAATCTATGACCGAAAAGCAAATCCTAAGCTATTGTAGGAAATAAAAATATATTCTAAATGTTGACTAGAGAGGTTAGGTGCCTCTGGAGCCTTTTGAACTGCAAGAGACCAAAGGGGTTTGGTTCCTTTGGATCCTTTTGAATTGGAAGTGACCAAAAAGTGTTTGGTTCCTTTGGAGCTCTTTTGAATTGAATTGACCCAAGGGGTATCTATTTTGGATCTCTTTTTTATTGAAAGCAACCAAAGGAGTTTCTCCTTTGGAGTCATTTGAATTGAATTAACCAATAGAGGTGTCTCCTTTGGAGCCTTTTAGATTGAATGTAACCAAAGGAATTTCTCCTTTGGAGCATTTTTGATTGAATTGACCAAAGGAGTGTGTCCTTTGGAGCCTTTTGTATTGAAAGTGACAAAAGGAATTTGGTTCCTTTGAAGCCATTTTGAATTGAATTGACCAAAGGGATGTCTCATTTGGAGATTTTTTTTATGATGATGAGGTAGAGGGCGCTACCTTAAAACCTCATGGTTGAACATGTGATGGAATGAGTATAATGTAGATGAAATGAATATTAGATGATAATTATTGACATATATTATTATATGTTGGGTGAATGAATGTTGATGCTTAATTGATTGCCATTCGAGAAATTCATGGACAATTATGTGGCATAATTTTTCTTTGTTACTAAATTAGGGACACCAAAATAGTAATATTGGTTTGACTATATGATGGAAAATGTAATGAAATATAAGACATGTGCAGAGCAATGCAATGGTGGTATGAAATTTTAGCTCCCTCTTTAGTTTTGTTATCTTAGGGATAAAGTATATACAGGTGCTTTCCAAAGACTCAGTCATCCTAGTGACCTCAAACAATTTCATCTACTAATATTCTAAATCCATGAGATACTAAGGATTTCCTAGTGGATTACAGTATCTAAGGACCAACTATGTATGTAGTGAATGTTCATTTCCAATCATGAGCAATGGTAGACTAATCACTTGTAACTTACATTAGTAAGCTTGCATGCATGAGTGTACATAGGTCTATACAAAAGAAGATCACTGATGTGATAAACATGTCACCATGTAGGATGTACTCCACTACTAGTCAGGCATCTATAGCCCCAATGGAGGTTAATCCTATGATCTAAGGACATACGAATTCTAGGGATTTGAGATTTTATTTATTTATTTATATAAAAGAGTTTTTTATTTTGCTTTTGTGCTTGTCCTTTTGCCAATTCTTAGGGTTATACCATGTGCATGATAGGATGAGCAGGGGGAATTGTTCACTTATGGTAATAACTATTCATGATTTTGTCATTCCAAGGCACCACAATGTTATTAATGTGTGATAATGTATGTGCCCAAGAGGAAACTTGATTTAACCTGGAACAACCTGTAGCACCTAAGGATTGTTTAATGTTCACTGGAGATTGTCTAAAACATAGAGGTGGCTAAGAGATTGAAAACATCTAAATATTCCTCAAACCATCGATTACAAAATTAATAATATGTCATGGGATTTATCACTATAGTAATATTTTTGGATGGTGAAATACGAATAATACTAGAACAAAGGTACCTTTGATTAAGGCAATAAGGCACAGTGGACTAACAATTATCCAAACTTACTGAATGAAAACCAATACAACAAGCAATGTGTATGAATGCAAATGATAGAAATACAAAAGTGCAATACACAATAAAATGAGCATAGAATATGTATGAGTTATGAATGCATGAATGGATGTACAAAATGTAATAGTTAAGACAAAAATATGTTTATTATTATTTTTCCATGTATATATATTTCATGTTAGATCTATAATGCTCTCAAGAAAATAATATTTAATGGTTCGAGCTCTTCTATTCCCTTAAGGTTGGTAATATTGTATGTTCTAGGTTCCAAAATTTTTAAAAATGAATGGACCCAACCAATTAGCCATAAATTTATTGTGAATATGCGGTAAGACATTGGTGTTTTGTTTATTCTCTTTGAGGACAATATTTCCTACTTGGAATTCACATGGATGAACTTTTACATTATAAACATGCTTGATATAATATTGATATACCCATATATGCACCAAGGAATTCATTCGCCTTTCATCAAGGAACATAAGTTCATAAATATGTGTTTGCCAAGTAGTATTGTCATCCATGAATTCTTGTAATAAAATGCATAGGGAGAGGATCTCGAGCTCAAGAGGTATAATTGATTTGGCCCCATAAAATAGTAAAAATTGAGTTACCCCTATAGGCATTCGAATGCTCATTTGATAAGCTCATATTGCTAAAGGAATTTGAATATGCCAATCTCTGTGGTTGTCTTTGACGAGTTTCTTCAGAATGGCAATCATTGTCTTATTGATGGTCTCATCTTGCCCATTTGTTTGCAGGTAGTAAGGAGTTGAAAAATTATGTTGGATGTGATATTTCTCGTAAAGCTCTCAAACATCTTATTCTTGAGAGAATTTCCATTATTAAAAATTATCTTTGAGGGAATGCCAAAATCATAGGTTATATGTTTGAGTATGAACTTCACGATTCGAGGTCATGTGATACTAGTCATAGGAATTACCTCTACCCACTTTGTAAAATAATCTATGGTAGTGATGATGAACGTGTGTTGTCCAGATGAGATAGGCAATATTTTTCCAATCAAATAGAGGCCCCATAATGAAAAAGGTCAAAGGATTTGAATTGGTTGCAGTGCATGCAATGTTACATGAGTTAAATTGGCTTATTGTTAATATTTTTGACATTTATTGATGTATTTTCTATAGTCACTTTCCATGGTGGGCCAATAATAACCCATATGTAAGATACACTTTGCAATGGACATCCTAATTAAATGGCCATCAAAAGTACCATCATGAGCCTCGGTTATGACCCATTGTGCCTTCGTAGGATCTAGATAATAAATTAAAATTTCATCATAGCCACATCTATACAACACATCCACCAAAAGAGTGTACCGAGCTATATTATATTTGAAAGTGTGTTTAGAAGTTCATGAAATTTTTTTTGGGAGATTACCAAAATTGAGAAAGTACTTCATCTGATTAATTCATGGTTTGTATGGCTCTACATAAATGAAACAAACCTCTTTTAATCTTTAGACTCTACTTCTAAAATTATATATTTGGACAATGTTGTAACAATGAGTGGTTGGACCTCTCCAATGGGGTTCTTTAGAATCAATGATCCTATAGAAGCCATTGCATCTACAAATTGATTCTAATGAGGTAGGTTATCAATTTTGTATAGTCAAAATTTTCTATCAACTTCATTTCTATTTCATTATAAACTTTTCAAATTGGATTCTACATTGGTAAGTTATTTTTACGTGATAAACCACAAGTTGGAAATAATCAAATATTAAAATATGATTTATGCCTATATAAACAATTGTTGAAGTCTTAGGACAAGACTTCATACTCTACATTGTTTTTTGTGCATGGGATGTCGAGTTTGAACAATGAAGAGATATGCATTCCTTATGGTGTATAAAACATGACTCCTATGACTTGTCCTCTCTCACACTTGGAGCCATCAAAGGATAGGATGATGTCAACATCATATTCGAGGGTGATGTGTTCTTCTTATTTAGTGATTCTAAAGATGAAATCATCCTATAGCCTGATAAATAAAAATTGATCATTAGCAAGTGGAGCTTCTGTGATCTAATCAGCTATCACCTGTTCCTTAATGGATTTTTGACTGATGAATTCAAGATCAAATTTTGTTAAAATAATAATCTATTTTGTGGTACAAGTGTTTTATGTACAACTCATCATGTAATGGAGAGGGTTTTTTGAGCTATGATATAAGTGGTTTGACTTAGCATGTAATATCTGAGTTTTTTAGTTGTAAAAACCACTACTAGACATAAATTTTCCACATATGTGTATCTTTTTTTGTAGGTCATAAGTATTTGACTAATATAATAAACTGCTTGCTCTTGATGATTTTTAGTCTTTTGTGCAAGCATTATCCCTAATACAAAATTCATGGTAAAGATATAAAGATGAAATGGAATTCCAAGGAAAGGTGGTGGTAGGATCGACAAAGAGACTAGATATTGCTTAATATCATCAAAATCCTCTTGACAATCCTTAGTACATGAGAAAGTGACCCCCTTTTATAGTAGATGATTAAATGGCCTGCATTTATCAAAGAGTTATGCAATGAAGCGATGAATCACTTGAATATTCCTTTGTAAGCTTCATAACTCTTTAAGATTATTGGGGGTGGCATTTTTGTTATGGCCTTAACATTATTTGGATCTAATTCAATATTAGGTTTGGACACAATAAACCCTAAATTTTAACAAATGTAACTATGAAGACACAATTCTTAGGATTCAATATCATATTATGCTCAAGAAGCTGATAAAATACTTTACTTAATACATAGATATGATCATGATATATTTTATATTTTTATATTAAATCATCCACATAATCCTCAATGCTCTTATGCATGTATTCATGGAAGATATACATCATGACACGTTGATATGTAGATCCTACATTTTTAAGGTCGAATGGCAATACCTTGTCGTAAAAAGTTCCCTAATAGGTTATAAATGTTGTTTTATGTTGGTCATTAGGATTGATTCAAATTTGATTGTATCCTAAAAAACCGTCCATTAGGGAAAGCATTTTGTGGCCCATAGTAGAGTCTACAAGAGTATTAATGTTTGGTAATGGAAAATCATCCTTAGAGCATGCTTTTTTCAAGTCTTGAAAATTCATACATATACTCAACTTATAAATTTTTGAACTAACTAATATACTCGCCAATGATGTTAATAGATTCCATATTCAAGGTAGCAATATCTACTTCTAATATACTAATTCATTTGGAATTAATATGATTACACATTTTATAAAATTTTCCAAACAACTCCTTAGGTCAATAATTTTGCTAACTTGAGTGTCATAGATATTGTCAACATGAAAATTTATTAAATCAAGAGCCCCATCCTTATTATCCATTTATAGTTTATTTCTCTTTATAACTAATCTCCTAATGTTCCACATTCACATATGTGAGCAACCCCTTGCTCTAGAATAAGATTTTAATCTTGATTTTTCAAGTCGCATAGTCTAGACTATTCACCAAGGACACATGTTGATCCCTAAATTTTCTACCAAAACATAAAATATTACATCTAGTAATGTCCATATATAGTAATTAGCAATGCAGATATCTCAAAAAATTATGCATTTTGAAATCAAAAGGTCTCAAAGTATATAAATTTTATGGCCCCCAAAATGTTTACCCAAAAATCACACATAATGACTTCAAAATATTTAAAAAAAATTTAAAATTTAAAAACATTTATGTATGTATAGTGAATGAAAGGTCACCACTTATCATTGCATAAGTTTCTAAGTGAGTTCAAACTATGCACAAATTGAGCCATGTACAACAATTAAGGGGACACCACTTATTACAATATAGAGTAAGGTGTTTCTAACTAGGTGTTGACTATGTAGGCCATTGGATAATGTACTAGCAAACTAGATTGTACCACTTATTGTCCTCTTATTCCCTTTGTAATCTATAAATCATGTTATTTCACTTATAATTTTCTAAATTGCTTCAAAATCTATGTTTTATCAAATCTATTGTTGATTGTGTGACTATACAATCATTGGATTTGGTGGTATGAAAAAATATGATTGGTAGAACTCCTTCTTATACCTACTATATAGTGTCTCGTCTACCATGGTAGCTCCTAATATATCAAATCCATCCATATCATCACTTGCCATGTCATGACTTACTATATTATATTACACCATTATCATGGCATCTTTCACTACATTATCTTGTGCCACATTAGTAAGTGCCATGTCATAAGGTGCAACATAATCAAGTGCCACATTGTTGTTAACAACAAAGAAATAGTGATGTCAACTACAATGTCATCATGTGGTGCCACATCATCTTTACATGTTACCAAGTCAAGTGGATTTACATTATCATTATGGGTGCTAACATCAAGTTTTTAAATCAAAATGGGCTAATGGGATTTGGACTCATGAATTATTAGGTCTAATTCCTTAAAAATGACTTCATTATCTATTAAATATTGCATTCCATTTGTATATAAAAGGATCATTAGACATATACAGATAGAATTTTACCTTTTCCCTTTCAAATGCACAACCACATGCTTATGCACATATGAATCATCCTAATGCAAACATCTACTATAAATATCCTCTCATACTAGGAATATTTATCAAAATATTCCTTATATATATTAAATAGAGGGAAATGGATGAATATTTTTTGACAAAAAAATATAGGTACCTAAATACAAAATAAAGAAAATATTTGGATTCAACCTCCCTAAATTTTTTCAAATAATCCAAAAAGATTAATTGTTCTTTTTTACCTATCATTGTTTACACTACACATTTGTTTTTTTATTAATAAAACTAATTAGAACATCCTATCATTCAAATGTAGTAAAACATTTCTTGAACCATTATAGCAACTTTGTAAAAGTAGCTCAAAGGTATTGTCCATGCACAAAAGTCTTCTCATGACTTCACTAGTATTTGAGGTCTATCAAAAAATGTTCAACCTCTTATTTTATTAATTTATGATGACCATATATATTGTCCTCTCATATGTGCTATTATTAGACATAAAAAGGCAAAATAGAAAAGGATATTGACTTTTTTGAAAACCTCATAAAATACAAATGAGGTTGTCAAAAACCCTTTTGAAATTTAATCATGAAACTAGGGCATCCATTTAGTCAAAAATAAAAAAATTAAATGAGTGGACTGAGTTCCAAGAGAGGAATAAAGGAACCTGATAGTGAGGTTTATCCTGGAGCGAATATGCTATATCCAATAAGATCCTTGTGATCCAATTTCACCTAATTTTTATTAGAAAAACATTTTTTACAAACTATTAGTGGCTTATAAAAGTCTTATAGCTACTCTAAACATCGTTGCCCTTAGGAGACACAATAGAAGTTAAATTTCCAAATATAAGCAATCAAGTACTAGAGATTCATGCCCAGTTTGTTACTATATTGGATTTCATAGAAAATTCCCAAAATTAATGGAATAAACATATTCTCCAATATTGTTGAAAAGGAAAATACATAATGCAATGCACACAATATAAAGGGGGTGTCTATGGACACCAAATAATCTCACTTAAGAAAAATAGAATACACTCCAATAGATAATCAAATGGTTGGTATGAGGGGCTATTTACACCTAATTACAAGTTACTTTTGGGTTAAGATTAAGGACCCAACATCTAGGTTAAATATTAAAATACTATAAAAAGTACCATTACAAAGGTTTAAAAGGTACCAAAGGGCTTATGTATACAATACATTATAAATATGGTCATCCCTTAAGTGAAGCTTAACTGCTACAAATCTAAATAGTTTTAAACCATTTTTCCTTCGAATGCACAACACCTCTCAACTCACCAACACATCACCCCTCTTGCTTACATCTCAGAGATATCCTCTTGTTGGGTAAGAAATATTAAGATATATAATCATGTCTTATACCTTCCATATTATCCACTTTCAGATTTGTAGACATCCATAAGGAGAAAGAAGGGGTTAAACATTGACTCAAGGTTTATTCTATGATGGAGGATTAAATTATCATTTCATTAAATAATATGTGTAGACACCAAAACAACACCAATCCGATTATGTGACTGCAAACACTGATCGCTTTGGCAAACACAGCCCCCAGGGCAGCCCTCAGAGGTTAAACAGTGGTCCTAACCACTTTCATAGCAATTTTGTAAGGTCAAGAAGCAATTTGGCACACTTGGACACTTTGCCCAGCACTCGCCTCACCCCGGGACGAATTCAAAATAGAATCCGTCCCACCCCAGATCGAATTCTAAATCCGTCCCCGGGTGGGACGAATTCTAAGCTTAACGGGCAAAAAGGCAAATGGTGCCAAGTGGCAGCCCAGAACGGTCAGTTAAGGGCTCCTACCTTGCACGCATGTGTAAGTGGACAGAGGGGCCATTAGAGGACTGTTACAAAAAGCATTTATCAAAGTTCAAGTCAAGGGAAGACTCCCCTCCCTCATGGGAAGACAAGACTGCCACATGGCGCCTATGGCCAACACTTGGCTTTTGTGCTTCCCTCCCAAAAGAGACCCCTTGGGTCTATAAAAGGTGGGACTTTTCTCACCCAAAACAGACAGGTGGAAGGAGTGTTCAAGCAACGAAGTGCTGCCAAATTGAAGACTCACTTGCATCCCCCTTTGTTCACCTTCCTACATCCATCAATCTCTTTTGCAAGGGAGGTTGTTGGGTGGCCTTTGGAAGCTCGAACCTTACTCAAATCCGACGCATGGACATCTGAACCTACCAATTCGCCGACCCCCCAATCCTAAAAGGTTTTGGGCCCATCCTTGGTGGATTGGCTCCAAAATCGAGGGCCAACGGTGGGAGGCCCACTTGGGCACCCCCGCACCCCCCAAGTCCTAATTTTAGTTTTTGAGCACTTTAGATTATTTTTTAGATTGCATTCTGTGTTACTAGGTCTGATTAGTCTATAATTGCAATTTTGTAGCTTTTGGTCAGAGTTTAGGGTGTTTTGTATTGCTTTGTCGCTTCGCTAACTTGCAGGTGTCAAGGTCAAATTCCCGAGGGTGGAGGCCAAATTGGGAAAATCCGACCATCTGGGTCGTCCCAAAATGGCCCCAATTACCTAACCCCCCTGTTTGGAGGAGTTTTGCAGGTCCCGGGATCCGACATTGGAGCAAGCAGCAGGTCGGTTTCTCCTACTCGAAGAATTCGTCCCACCCAGGGACGAATTACGATCGAATTCGTCCCGCCCGGGGACGAATTCCAGCTTAAGGTGGATTGGCCACCGCCTCAAGTGGCAGTGGCCTTCTCGGTAACTTTTCTTACCTTCCGTCGTATTTTGAAGCAATTTGGATTCACCGTTTTCACCGTTTCTGTGCAAATATTCGTATGCATATTTTGTTAGTTTTAGAGAGAGAATGCTTTTCATTTGCAGCAGAGTGCTACTAACGTCTTGATCATTTCTTTGTTCGTAGGAGAAGCAAGCAGAGGGGAAGAACTCATCGACATCGGCGGCGGCATCATCTTGGCCCGCCCATTGCAATCGTGGGCACGCGGAAGGAGGAATCATTCAACGATTGTAATCAAACCCTATTTGCGCTCCTAGCCCCCGAAAAGGGAGGAGGCATTATTGTAACAGAGATCGAAGGAAATTAATGAAAGGGCTGTGTTTTCTTTATCTCGATTGTGTCTCTTCCAATGTGTCTCTTTTTCGTTTCATGCAATTTACATCTCTAGGACTTAAGCGTGCTTAACTTTGAATGCAATTGCACTTGGTGTTTCCTTTGACCGGAATCTCGTGCTTTCAGTGGCGATCACGGTGGGACTCTGTTCCCTGGTTTTTGAAATCACATAAACTAATCAAATTTTTGTGTTTGTGCTTGACAGGTACATCTTTTTTTGTTGCAGACTGCTATTCGTCTCTGACAGGGACGAATCCTTTTCTGCAATTCGTCTGACCCTGAGACGAATTCAAATTCGTCTCTGGGTGGGACGAATTCTGTTCTGCAATTCGTCTCCCAGAGGGACGAATTCCTGTCTATGGATTTTTAGAGCAGAAATTTAGAGATAACAGGAGTAGGCAGAGAAGAGGTAGGGATTTTCATGATCTCTCGTTATATTTTTCTGTTTCTCGTTTCTCGTTTCGTTAATTGTTTTCATTTAATCTTGCATTGCATTAGGAAAAGTCATGTATGCTAGTTTCATTTTGTTGGATAAAACGAATCCCACACACATCACGAAACAACTTTAAACCAAGGAGCCGGTCGTAAGACCCCAGACCCTTGATCAAGACCATTGGTGGATTTAATCACCACCTTGGCTTGATTTGCATCCATTTCCCGATTGTCAACTCGTTGTTAGGCGTAAATCCCGACGAAGACGGACCGAGCGTAGCCGGGGTGATTCCCATGCGCGCGAGGATAAGTTTTCTATGGTAGGTGTCATTAACAGGACAATCCCCATTTCGTACCGCCTATGTACCACGTACCTTCTGCTCTCACGTACCTATAGTCTCCCTCTCGTAAGGGCGGGTATATAGAGAGGTTGGTATATCAGCCTGGTTGGTATATTGAAGGGGCGACCTTTTTTGGAGTTATAAGAGCCTACATGATGCATTTAAACGTTCTACAAAACCTACAAAAACAAAACAAAACATCAAAATGCACTAAACCATTTTAGGACACACCAAGAATCCTTAAAAGAGATAATCACGGTTTTGTGAATGTGTGTGTTTAATTCTGCTTAGTGTAGACAAAAAAAAAAAAAAAATCATAAAAATGAGATAAAAATTTATTTAGATAGCATAGAAGCACCGCAATGGTGTACACCCGCAGTCAAGCCCAATCAAGGGCGGAAGCTCCGGAAGGTACACAAAAAGCGTGCACAAGTCGCCTTCACTTCAGCTCCCGAGGATTTGGTCATACCGCCTTATAGGTCAAACCTACAAAAGAATCCAATTCGAAATCCTCGGTGGGGTATGCCTATTCAAAGCATCCCCTTTCGGGAAGATGCCTTACATGTAGACCTTGACATAAATAGAGAATCACCTCTTGAAGGTAGGCATGAGTGGCCACCGCGCGATGAAGCGCTAAACAAGCACACCGTCCATTTGGAGGGGCAACGTGGATATGGCGTCCCTTCTTTACCTATCATCGTAACAGAGAGACCAAATCCGGAGCGCAGGCTCCTTACATAGGGCGACCTAACTCCGCCCATCCCATTTACACTCGTGAAAGGGAGTATGAGGAAAACCATCGCATTCCTCGAGAGCAACAAACAATGCGGGAACCTTGCATTTCCGCACCAGTAGGATATCATGATCACCCCTTGAGGCCAGAACCTCGAGCACATACCGCTTACCTCGACAGAGGGAAGCGACCCATTGAAACCTTAGAGCATCAAAATCGAGGTAAACCCATAGGAGGAACATTTGAACCTCCCGAACAAAATAGGGTAGAACAAATTGATCCGGCTGTCGCCAGATATACCACCCGTCAAGCCCAAATCATGCGGCTTAAACAAAGTCAGCAAGAGATAGAGTATCAATACCGCTTGGATAAAGAACGCATGCAACGCGAAGCGGATGAGTTACGCTATGAAATACCTGAGAGGGGGCCAACCCCTCGCATCCAAAGAGCTGAACAGTGATGAGAGGCGTAATCCGTTGGCGCAAGATAGGTCTCCACGACCTCGTCAAGCTCGGCCTCCAAGACCCCATAGATTCGAGAGGGAGGCAACTCCCCGAAACAATGATGGGTACCTTCAGCAAGAACTTGATCGAGGTCATAGGTTTCGCCCTGAGACTCCTCAAGAATTTTACAAGGAGTATGAACCAGAAGAGGAGTATATCGAAACTCCCCATCAAGGCAGGAAGGATGCCATTCGGCCACCCCTCCATAGGCCTCCAGTTCACCGTAACTTGCAACAAGAGCGAACAAGAGAGGAAGAAATAAAATCTTCCGATGCATACCAAGCGCTATTGGAGCGTTTAGAGTCGGTGGAGACAAAAGCCGCTGGGCATCAAAAACCCACATTACGTCTACTCCGCAATAATCCGGTGCATCCCTCAGTGCCTACACCTCTTTACCCCGAACACTTCAAGTTGCCTCAATTGGCGTTTTTAAAGGTGAAGAGGACGCACAGGAACATGTTACATGATTTCTAAGCCAATGCTTCGGCATTCAAGATAATGACGCATTATTGCTTAGAACATTCATAACCACATTCGCAGGCCCTGCCTCGGATTGGTTCACACAGCTGCCCAAACACAAAGATAAGCAGCTTAGATCAGCTAGTAGATGCGTTTCTTGAACGTTTCGCCTTCAACACAAGGAAGAAGGCATCACTTAGTGATCTTGCTAGCCTTAAACAATTTGAGGAGGAAACAATGGCAGCATACGGGAACCGATGGAGAGCTTTGCTTTCTAAGTTACCCTACCGTCCTCCCATGTCGGACCTCACGCAAATGTTCACGAAAAGTTGTTTAAAATCAATCTCTCGGTCTATTGTTGCTACGACAATACGACAGATTAGAAGAAGCTTTGGCGCAAGCCGGAGTCATAGAAGAGATTAAGATAGGCGAAGGCGCAATTGCCAAGCCTAAGAAGAAAGAGTGGAATAAAACCACTAAAACCGGGACAACGCAACCACAACACGCCGCAGTCAACCAAGTTGCGATAAATGTCCCCGCGCTTGTGCAAGAAACGCAGCCTCAAAAGGCTAACTACCGTGCAAAGGCTCTCCCGCTACGAAAGAGATAACAGGAGACAGAACAAGTATCGACAACGTCGCCCTAGGCGACAATTCACCCCGTATGCGGAGTCTAGGGACTCCTTATTTGACCGCTTGTCGCCGGCAAATTTAGTTACTCTACCATAAATCCAAATTTTTGACCCTAACGTTCCCAAGCCTAGGGGGTATAGGGAGGAATTGTATTGCAGATTTCATAGACGCAGAGGACATGACCTAAATGGGTGCTGGAAATTCAAAGAACTAGTCCAGGATTTGATCGAAAACCGAACATTGGTCGTGGACAACCCCATCGCACCTAACAACCAACAAATGGGGGTATTCAAGGACCCCTTGCCTGCCCACGAGGCGCAGACAAAACCGCTCCAAATTAACGAGGTGCGACAAGATCTTCCCGCGCAAGGATTTGTGGGAATGATTAGCATTGTAACAAGGAACAAGAAAATACCCAGCAGTTGCCCCCGAGGTACCTGCGAGGGAAGTTCCATCGACATCGCAGCCTCAACAACGCCCAACGCAGTTACCTCCGCCTAGACCTGAGGTCACGATACGAACCAAACTCACGCAGAGTTTGCGGACCACGTCAGCTAGGCTGTCCATCTACGAGCTTATTCAACAATCAGCTCCACATAGAGAAGCTCTTATGGACATCTTAAAAGCCATTGAAGTACAACCCCACGAAGCTAATTCTTTCAACGCCTTCGTGGGACATGTGAAACAATGTACGGAGCCCGTCATCACATTCAAAGAAAATGAGGTCAAAACAATATCGAATGACATGCCGGATCCACCCCCGCACGTTATCGCGCGGGTCAAAGGGATCCCGTACAAGAGAGTGCCGATAGATACCGGCTCATCCAAGTAACATCATAACCACCGCAGCGTTAAAGCATTTAAAACCGCCAGACCTCTCACATCACCGCCTTCCACGTACACACTGCGAGCTTTTAACGATGCAATATGCTCGACAGTCGGCATGGTCGTTCTCGCCTATACGGTAGGACAAAAGTCAATACCCACACTGTGCCATGTGCTGGAAGGCGAAATGGCTTATAACATACTGCTAGGGCGGCCTTGGATCAGGGACATGAAGTGTGTCCCCTCGATCGCACACCAGTGCTTGAAGTATGCCTATGAAGGGCAAATACATGTAGTCCCAATGGACTTAGAGCCCTTCAAGTATTGCAATGCGGTACAATTCATACCTCAATCGACCCTACCATCAACGCATTTGGATTTTCAATTGAATCCATCTAAACAGGGTTCGATACCGCAGGCACCACTGGTGGCCAATAAGGCAAAATCCCAGCCAGGTGAGACGTCATCATTGGCTCCTTCATCATCAACGCCACCTATCGTGGCCCAACATAAGGACAAGGGAAAGCAAATCATGGAGGAGGTTAAGCCTCTAGAAGAGGGGTTGCCCACGATCTCAGCAATATCAACAGAGGAAGCGCCCAACGCAACGGAAACCAAGATTCCTGAACAACCAAACATGGAATGGACTCAAGAAGGACTACCGTTTCCTCCTACCCAATCATCAACAATCATCGTTGAGATGGCCAGTACAGGCCTCGGGAGAGTACATAGTGCAAAATGTTGTGGCAACCCCCACACTCGGAGTCAAGACAAGACATGGGAAGACCTCGCCTTCCCATTGGAACAATCGTCCCTCTAGGCTACCCACCGAACCAAACGAATTTTGTGTATGGGGGCCTTGATCATGGTTCTGAACCATGCGAACAAAAGGAAACAGATGAAGAACCTTTTGTCGAAAACATCAATTATCTTTCGAACCCAAAATTTGCCCTAAAATATCTCGAACAATGCAATTGGCATGGGTATGGGCTAGGCAGATATGAGCAAGGGATGCGGATCCTTTGCCAACCAAGGTATCAGATGCCATATGACAAGTCAGGGGTAGGATTCAACCATCCCCTGCCATTAGACATCTTGGTTGAAAACATGCAAGGCCTAGAAATAGGCAACAGGGGGGGATTGGCACAAGACCCATACGCCAATCCAAACATAGAATACACCTTAGGGGATTATCTCCCATGGTATACAAACACCCCTGGAAATAACAATAATCCCTCTCCTTTGCTAGAGAGAGGTGAAAGTTCAGAGAGCAGTCCTCGAAGAGAACAACAACGACTTCCAGACATTTTTCTGAAACTGTTCCCCTTAGAGGTTCCAGACGAAATAACACAGTCTCAAAAGAATCAGGTCCCTCCACTAAGAGTGGAACAACCGCAATGGGACCAGATTAATTCACTGGAACAGGAAGAGTCCTCAATGTCGCAAGCAACAGATGCTGAAGAGGATGAACAATTTTGGATCTATGAAAGCGATTCAGAAGACGAGACTGAGATGGACTATCTCAGACATGCGCGACGACATCACCGCGCTCTAACCCATGAAGATCTAATGGGACAAATGGGTATACGGTTGGGACATGAATGGCACTTAGACCCAACGAGGTGGGACCAAGTGCTAGGCCTATGGCTTCAAATTCAAGATGAGCATCGTCCACCTCAAGATCCCATCAGAACAACAGTACCAAGGGAAGACCCCGCCTTCCTTTTCGCACATAGAGACGAATTTGCACCTAGAGAGGATCCATTCGTGCCTGTTCCCGTAGAGCCAGATCCAGAGTATAGGGAACATCTGAAAGAATCAAGTCGTCACACCCGTGGTTCTGGAGACCAAATTCATTCCATCCACATGATCTCCATTGATTTGACCACACCCATCCGCAATCCGACCGATCCATCTCGGTCATTGCATCTAAACATGGATGCCATTGATTGGGATCGCGTCAATTCACCATTGTCACCATCGTAGTACTGGCCTTTCGGTGAAATGCTTCATTTTACCCCAAGGACAACTCAAGATATTTTTCAAGCTGAAGAGGGACCCGAGGTCCCAAACGTAGATCTTAACTCAACTGATGATATCCATTTAATCCCAACTCCACATCAGTTGGAGGACGGATCTCACATGTCAGTCGAAGAGACGACTGACGTAGACATCGGCACAGATCCAATGAATCCAAGGATTCTCAAGCTGGGGGTAAGCCTTTCCCCTGAAGAGCAAGCCGATTACATTGCCCTTCTCAAAGAGAAGAAGGAAGTTTTTGCATGGTCATACAAAGATATGCCAGGACTAGACCCGCAGCTAGTCATGCACAATTTAACGCTTGATCCGAAAATCAAGCCTATAAAGCAAAAACTAAGAAAGATGCACCCAACAATGGCCTTGATGGTCAAAGATGAATTGCAAAAGCTGTTGGATGCACAATTTGTCATCTGCGTGGATTATCCGCCATGGTTGTCCAACATGGTTCCCGTCAAGAAGCCCGATGGGAGGATTCGCATATGCACCGACTTTCGAGACCTAAACAAAGCGAGTCCTAAGGATGATTTCCCCTTGCCAAGCATCGACGCATTGGTAGACGCTACAGCGGGTCACGAAATGCTCTCCCTAATGGACGGTTTTTCAGGATACAATCAAATTCGTATCAATCCTGAAGACCAACTCAAAACGGCATTCACAACGCCTTGGGGGACATTTTGCTATAAGGTCATGCCTTTTGGCCTTAAAAACGCCGGCGCTACATACCAACGTGCTATGACGTATATCTTCCACGATTACATGCACAAAACTTTGGAAGATTACATGGATGATTTGTTAGCCAAGTCTATCTTGCGCTCAGATCATCTCGGTGACTTAAGCAAGATTCTCGATCGCCTCATAGAGCATAAGGTCAGATTGAATCCCAAGAAGTGCGTGTTCGGCGTCACATCCTGGAAAACTCTTGGGTTTTATAGTCTCAAAACGAGGCATCGAAGTGGACCCAAACAAAGTCAAGGCAATCCTTGAAATGGCTCCCCCAACCACTATCAAGCAACTCAGAAGTCTGCAAGGAAAGGTCGCATCGATTAAACGCTTCATAGCGCAATTATCTGACAAATGCCGACCAATGAACAAACTATTGCACAAGGGGGTCACATTTCATTGGGATGACGAGTGCCAGTCGACCTTTGACGAAATCAAACAATACTTGGCTTCGCCGCCAGTATTGGCACCGCCTAGACCAGGTGTGCCGTTCTACTTATACATCTCAGCTATCGAGGTGGCACTCGGGCGCAATGCTAGCCCGTAAGAATGAACTTCACAAAGAACATGCTACATACTATCTTAGCCGCACCTCGGTCGGGCTACTGAACTTAACTATGCATACGTTGAAAAACTCGCTTGGCAAGTGGTGTTTGCTACCAAAAGGCTACGCCACTACATGCCGAGCAACACGAGTATGTTGTGTCTAAGGAGAATCCATTGCGATACATGATGAGTCGTACTTATCATAGTAGCCGCACGGCGAAATGGATCATGTTGTTGACGGAATTTGACATTGAGTTTATTGGGCAAAAATCTATAAAAGGACAAGTCATAGCCGATCAACTAGCAGAGGCTCCTCTTGAAGACGATCAGCCTCTCGTCATAGAACTACCCGATGATGAGGTCTTCCATGTCTCGTAATCGCCGGATTCCGAAGAGCCCGAGTCTCGTGCCGACATAACCTTATTTTTCGATGGTTCTAAATGCGAGCAAGGTGGTGGCGCAGAATTGTATTCTTCACACCGCAGGGCGCTCCAATGCCCCTGTCATTTAAATTAAACTTCCAGTGCACCAACAACAATGCATAATATGAAGCCTTGCTCCTAGGTCTTCAGACAACAATCGCCATGAACATCAAAAGACTGAACATCTTTGGCGATTCGCTGTTAATCGTCAATCAAGTCAAAGGGGTATATCAATGCAAATGCCCAGTTCTGAAGGCCTATAAAGCCCTCGTGGATAAATTCCTGGCAAAACTTGAGTGGTATGACATCGAGGCACTCCCTCGATCATCGAATCATTTTGCGGACACAATGGCCTCCTTAGGGTCACTAATCCCGCAAGACCTTTCCGGTGATGTAACAACCATTCAGGTCAAAACCTTATCGCAACCCGCGATGGAGCGCGCAAGCTCAGACTTGACGCCAAGAATCCACATGATCCAGATCGAACCATCTTCGGATAAGTTCTTTCGAATCCGAGACTATTTGAAACACGCCAACTGGGGGTCTTTGTTCTCCCCCACTCCCATTAATAGCAACACAACGCTATTTTTACAAGTTCTCTCCCAATCAGCATTTGTTAGGGAAGAACTCCAAAAGGGATTGGCTGTTCAAACTGTCGAGGTATCCGATCAACAGGACTGGTATTTACCAATAAGAGATTACCTCAAGTTAGGTAATCTACCCTTTGGATTGACGCAAGCCGCAAAACGAACATTCAAATAGAAAGCGGCAAAATATGTCTTGATAGGAGACATTTTGTATCGTCGCAGCTACGACGGAATTCTTCTTCGTTGCTTGGACCAAGCAAGAGTCCACTTGGGCAGTCACCCAAGCGCATGACGGTACATGTGGCGGCCACTTCAGTGGTATGGCCATTGCAAAGCGCATTCTTCGCATGGGCTATTATTGGCCATCTTTAGAGCGAGATTGCTGCGCGTATGTCAAGAGGTGTGTAAAATGTCAACATCATGCCAATCTGATGCACGCACCTTCCCAGGCCCTACAGACAGATCCAGTTTGCTTGGCCATTTTCGTAGTGGGGCCTCGATCTAATTGGAAAGATCTCCCCCGCATCGTCAGAGCCGTCACACGTTTATCATAACGGCCACATAATACTTTACCAAATGGGTGGAAGCAATTCCGTTAACCTCTACGACAGTGACCCCGCATTGCGGAGTTCATTTTGCATTACATCATATGTCGTTTTGGTATTCCATCCAAAATAATCTCGGATAATGGGCCATCATTCAAGAACAAAGACGTGCGTGCTTTAACCACAAAGTACAAAATTCAGCACAACTTTTCAACACCCTATTATCCGCAAGCAAATGGGCAAGCAGAGGCGTCAAACAAAACGCTAGTCGCCATCCTTAAAAAGACCGTCGCAGACAGCCATAAGGATTGGCACATACAAATCCCACTTGCCCTTTGGGCCTATCGCACTAGCATTCGGACGCCCACTGGGGCAACTCCGTTTTCACTAGTGTATGGCTCAGAGGCAGTAATGCCTCTCGAGTTGGAAATTCCTTCCCTTCGCATATCAATGTAGGAATTCATCGATGATGACACTGCACGGCAGACCCGGTTAGACCAGCTTACGTTGCTTGATGAAAGACGCGTTAATGCTCTCGAGCACTTACGTATCTATCAAGAGCGGCTTAAGAGAGCTTACAACATGAAAGTTCACCTAAGAGACTTTCGGGTTGGTGATCTGGTTCTGAAGGAAAACCAACAAAACTCTAATTTGCCGTCCCATATGAGGGACAAATTCACGGCAAATTGGTTAGGTCCTTATGTCATTGATAGCAAAATAGGACCAGGAACGTACAGGCTAGCTTCTCTTGACGGTATCAAGGAAACAGAACCCTTGAATATCAGTCATTTGCGACCATTTCATATCTAAGAAAGCCATGTACCAAAAAAAAAATAAAAAAAAAAAAAAAAAACAACAACAAACAAACAAAAAACTCCAAGGATTATCACAAATTCTTGGTCAACCCAAAAGCTCCAAGGATTATCGCAATCTCTTGGTCAACCCAAAAAGCTCCAAGGATTATCGCAATCTCTTGGTCAACCCAAAAAGCTCCAAGGATTATCGCAATCTCTTGGTCACCAAAAGCTCCAAGGATTATCGCAATCTCTTGGTCACCCAAAAAGCTCCAAGGATTATCGCAATCTCTTGGTCACCAAAAAGCTCCAAGGATTATCGCAATCTCTTGGTCACCAAAAAGCTCCAAGGATTATCGCAATCTCTTGGTCACCCAAAAAGCTCCAAGGATTATCGCAATCTCTTGGTCACCAAAAAGCTCCAAGGATTATCGCAATCTCTTGGTCACCAAAAAGCTCCAAGGATTATCGCAATCTCTTGGTCACCTAAAAAGCTCCAAGGATTATCGCAATCTCTTGGTCAACACAAAAAGCTCCAAGGATTATCGCAATCTCTTGGTCACCCAAAAAGCTCCAAGGATTATCGCAATCTCTTGGTCAAACAATCAAGAAATTCAACAAAAACAAAACAACAAAAATTTGCATCTCAATTCTAGGCATACTCAAATTCATCAAAATCAACAAAAACACCATGCATAAATTTTACCACACTACAGTCAGTGGTCTGGGAATGTACTAAGAGTTTCAGTGATTCAGTCATCATTTTCCTCTTTAGCCATGTAGTGTACCAAGTCGAACGGATTTTACAAAGGTAGAGTCATACTTGAAATACACCTTGTTACGTAACATCCCAACACAAATCAAACATTAAAATTCCCAAAATTGTGTGAACGAAAGACGAAACCTGCAAAATAATCTAGGTCACCACAAGCGAAACGGTTATCTTGCTCATCCCCCCGTGCGAATGACCCCTAGAATGCTGAGAGTTGGCAAAAGGACAAGCTTCCTCCCTACCCAATTCCCTAAGAATCCCTAAAGTTCTCAATAGTTGCAAAACACAAAAATTTGCAAAACGTCAAAACTCAAAAATTTGACAAAATATAGTGCACACATCAAAAGGCACAAACAACAGTGATTTTCGTCACTCCATATCCCCAATCCCTTGCTCAAAAGAAAAATCAATCAAAATAAACAGTGATCTTATCACTACAAAAGAGCAAGTTTCCCAATACAATTGAAAAAAAGAAGGGAGTTGACCTTGAATCCCCGGAACTCTCAAAGATTCTCGTAGGTCATAAGGCAAGCTTCAATACCAACTCGGTAATGTAAGTAAACCTCCCGCATGACGATATATCTCGTCACATTAACTTGCGTACGGATCAATGTTTGCATGTGGATGAGCTAGCTTATGGCATCCTGGATTACAACGCAGATTAATCTTAGTACATACAACAAAGGAATTCGTGGAGCTAATTAGGTGATCCTCAGTAAAGGTTCGGTTGAAAGCCCACCTGGCACTGGCGGTATCCTAACAAATACCACTAAATGAACTCAATTGCACACACAGGGATGTTAAATAACTCGGTCAAAAATAGGTCCGATTCGTACCTTGTTCAAAAGTCCTGTAAGATAAAGTACAACCATGGATAGTGAGTTAAAACCTCGTCGAATCTCGTAAAATCTTACATTCATCCCAAAACCATCTCGCGCTACTTATCATCCTTATGATACTATCAAAAAATACAAAAACAAGCAAAGAAAAACCAGATAAATAAAAATATCATTCATCCATTTGCATATCACATAGACATCTAAAACACTTCAATTCATCATAACATCTGCATTCATCAAATAAATAAACATGCATAACAAAAATCACATCATCACATGTACAAATCCAAAAATAAAACCGGTATATATATATATATATATATATATATATATATATATATATATATATATATATATATATATATATATATATATCGTCAAAAAAAAATGCCCGCAGGCTACAAAACCGGTCCTCAAACCCGCAATCATATCCGCAACCCAACCTAAGGCGTCGGCCACCATGATCACGCAGGATCGGTGCGACGGGAACTACCCCCCGTGGTGTGGGTCCTACGGGACCCTGCAGGGCGGCTACTGCTAGCCCCCGCATCATGCCTACTACCACCCCCCTCATCTAACCGCCTGCGGCGAGATGATGCTGACTGCTCAGTCAGACTATCCCTCGTCCGTCGAGAAGATCTGCTGATCGAAGGCTCAGGGAGCCGCCCGCCAAGGCGGATGACCTCCCTCTCCAAGTCTATCCGATACAGACACCACTCTGCCTCCCGCCGATGATAGATAGACAATGCATCATCGCGCTGCGCCAAAACTCTATCCCGCTCTGCCAACTGAGCCCGCAAAAGATCCCTCTCCAGATCCCGCATCCGTAGCAGCTCTGTAAGCCATGCAACCTCATCGCCTACATCCGACCCAACCCCCTCCGTATCTGTCGGACGCATAGGACTCACGGGGACGATAGCTCGCTCGAGCTCCAACTGCTCCTCCACATCCTGCATGTCCGGCTGCTCCGGAACACCCAAGTCCACATCCTCATCTCCCGCATCCACCATATCTGCATCATCCAACGGCCCTCCCCAATCACCCCCTATCGCCTCAGCATCCTCCACTGCCGCCTCCGTGCCTCCCAATGGACCCTCACCTCTCCAGCGACGCAAAACCCACCACGAGTCATACTCAGTGGTAGTACCTACGTCATCCACATCCAACACCTCAATAACCGCATCCGACTCCTCGCCCAATGGCACGAGGACCGGTGGCTCCAGATCCCTCTCATCTCCCCGACGACGATAGCCAACGGGCTCACCAGGCAACCCCTGGCGCACCCCAAACTGTCGTGTAACCCGGCGGTACGGAAAGAACTCATGCTCCGTCCCGTGCCGCCCAATCAACCATCGCTCCCTCCGTACCCGTCGGAGCCACTCTCCGACCTCAAAGCCAGGCTGGACAGTCCCGATAGGGACGCCAAAACACCTCCCCTGGAGTGAGCCGCGAAAAGGCATCAATGTAGTGCTCAACTGCACCTGCCCATCGCCGACTCCGCCCCTGCTCCGTAGACCATCGCCATAAAGCCGCATAACCAATCTCCTCATCCTCCATCGCCGCCCGAGTCATCCACGGTAACCCGGTAGGCCTCTCAATGCCTATGTGCTCGCCAACCCCAAGGATCGCAACAAAAAGCCGCAATCGACACCCTTTCGCTGTCGACAGCGGACCCCGTACAGCTCCCCGTAAAGCTGCGCCAACAAAGTCTATCCCCATCTCAGATCAACGGTGCCTCTATCGGGCACTCTGCCAACTGCCACACCAAATCCAAGCAGGTTCCACGGGAACCTCGCGCCTGACGAATCGGGGAGAAGAATGTTAGAAATGAGGCCCATCAAGAATGCGTGCCTCACTCCTAACACCCCCTCTCCTTCCACCCGACCAACCAAAATCCCGCCGACCTGGCAATCCGCCTTGGTCGTCTCCACCGGGTCCGCTACACCCAGCCTCCCCCCATGCCCAAAACATCTCGTGAGTATAGCAGTCCACCGATCGAACGGAGATGTCCTAATAGGCGGACCATCTATCGGAATCCGAAGCAACCGATAGACGTCCTCAAGAGTCACGATCATCTCCCTTGCTCGGGAGATGGAAAGTATTGGTCCACGGATCCCAAAGCTTGATCGGGGCCGTCGGATAGGCCCCGATCCGAAACCACGAGCTCCAGTCGAGCCACCTGCTTGAGCCCAAGGGCATCAAGCCATTCCCAGTCGTCATCAGTCAAGGCCAACCGCGCCTCAGTAAAGGCAGCGGGTACACGGTACCGGCTCCTAACAACCTGCAAGCAAACAAAAAAAATAATAAATAAAAAAATGAAAAAGATAAAATTTTCAATTCTAGGGTTTCTAACCTTAGTTGTTAAACAAAAAAACATCACAAAAAATCTTAAAGTTTTGAAAAGCGCAACACAAAAACAATGCATTAAGTTAAAGCAAAATAAACCCTAGGGTCACTTACAGGACTCGCCTCGGCTCCGCCGCTCGAACCAGTTTGTGCACTCATGATGGCAGAGAGAATTCCAAAGAGCGCTTCGCTTCGCAATTACCTCCTCCTCCCAGAGCTCCAAAATCGCAAGAAAAAAATGACACAAATGAGCCCAAAATCAAGTTTTGGCCCTTAAATAGGCCTTTTGCACTGGAATTCATCCTTGACTGGGATGAGCGCTCTGATCAGCGCTCGTCCCACCCAGGGACGAATTCTCCAGCTGGAATTCGTCCCACCCAGGGACGAATTCAGGCCAGCACAAAAAAAATCAAGAAAAATGACTAAAAATGCACTAAAAACAGACAATAAAACTGCCTGACAGGATTGCAAATGCAACTGACAACATGGGCATACAAAATCGACATCGGGGTCACAAATTATTACTATCCTACTCCCTAAGAAGGCTACCATAGCCGGACCGCTCCATGGGAAGACAAATTTTGACAATTTAATCCCAAAATGGTGTCACAAAAAAACAACAAAACAACAAAAAAATGCAACACAAAACAAGCAATAAACATGCCAGACAAAAGTACTCTTGCACTTAAACTCTTGGCATAGCAAAATTGATGTCGGGGTTTTAATTGTCACTATCCTACTCCCGAAGAAGGCTACCATAGCCGGACCGCTCCACGGGAGGACGGATTGCCGACAATTCAATCACCAAATGGTGTCACAAAAACAACAAAAATAGTACAAAATTCAACAAAAACACAACAAAAACATTGCCGGACACAAGTGCTCTCGCACTTAGCCTCTAGGCAAAGAAAATCGATGTCGAGGTCCAAATTATCGCTCTCCTAGTTCCCCAAGAAGGCTATCATAGCCGGACCGCTCCACGGGAAATAGGTTTTCGACGATTTCACCTCATTATGACATCACCAAAAGGGTTAACACCCACCAAAAATAGGTCCATATGTTGGAAAAATTGCACACGCTTAACGGTAAACCCTCTAAAGGCAACCTTGCACAAGTCATCTTGGGTCAAGCGACTCGTCGCTTCTCTCACGAAGGTCATTCCCTCATCGATTCGTCGCTTGAGGGGGTAGTCACACTTAGTCACCAACCAACAATCACACACCCAATTAAGGAAAATGACATGCATTCAAAGAATCATTGACAAAGACAATCACGCTCCCCGCTTGGGGCAAGTAAACAAGCAACAATCAAATCAATCAAACACTTGGCATTTCGTGAATCATGAACACAAGGTTCCCCCTGAGGATAAAAACGCCCTTCACTTGTTCATGACTGATCAATGTCTAAGTTCAAGATTTCGTGAATCATGAACACAAGGTTTCCCCTGAGGATAAAACGCCCTTCACTTGTTCATGACTGATCGATGTCTGAGTTCAAGTCACACCTCACCAAAACAAGTTAATACTTGAAATCAAATTCCTTAGCTCGTCAGAAGCAAGGATTCAAGAATGCATGCCCTTTCCATACTTGGGGCATCAAAAGTTGGTTAGGTTACCAAGAAACCCTAATCATTAGTGCTTTGGTTATCTATTTTTGCTCAAGATCTGCGTCACCCGCAGCGCTTCCCAAAAAGGGGCATCTGTAGACACCAAAACAGCACCAATCCGATTATGTGACTGCAAACACTGATCGCTTTGGCAAACACAGCCCCCAGGGCAGCCCTCAGAGGTTAAACAGTGGTCCTAACCACTTTCATAGCAATTTTGTAAGGTCAAGAAGCAATTTGGCACACTTGGACACTTTGCCCAAGCACTCGTCTCACCCCGGGACGAATTCAAAATAGAATCCGTCCCACCCCAGGACGAATTCTAAATCCGTCCCCGGGTGGGACGAATTCTAAGCTTAACGGGCAAAAAGGCAAATGGTGCCAAGTGGCAGCCCTGTAACAGCCGCTTAAGGGCTCCTACCTTGCACGCATGTGTAAGTGGACAGAGGGGCCGTTAGAGGACTCGTTACAAAAAGCATTTATCAAAGTTCAAGTCAATGGAAGACTCCCCTCCCTCATGGGAAGACAAGATTGCCACATGGCGCCTATGGCCAACACTTGGCTTTTGTGCTTCCCTCCCAAAAGAGACCCCTTGGGTCTATAAAAGGTGGGACTTTTCTCACCCAAGAGGAGGTTGAAGGAGTGTTCAAGCAACGAAGTGTCTGCCGAATTGAAGACTCACTTGCATCCCCCTTTGTTCACCTTCCTACATCCATCAATCTCTTTTGCAAGGGAGGTTGTTGGGTGGCCTTTGGAAGCTCGAACCTTACTCAAATCCGACGCATGGACATCTGAACCTACCAATTCGCCGACCCCCCAATCCTAAAAGGTTTTGGGCCCATCCTTGGTGGATTGGCTCCAAAATCGAGGGCCAACGGTGGGAGGCCCACTTGGGCACCCCCGCACCTCCCAAGTCCTAATTTTAGTTTTTGAGCACTTTAGATTATTTTTTAGATTGCATTCTGTGTTACTAGGTCTGATTAGTCTATAATTGCAATTTTGTAGCTTTTGGTCGGAGTTTAGGGTGTTTTGTATTGCTTTGTCGTTTCGCTAACTTGCAGGTGTCAAGGTCAAATTCCCGAGGGTGGAGGCCAAATTGGGAAAATCCGACCATCTGGGTCGTCCCAAAATGGCCCCAATTACCTAACCCCCCTGTTTGCAGGAGTTTTGCAGGTCCCGAGATCCGACATTGGAGCAGCAGCAGGTCGGTTTCTCCTACTCAGAAGAATTCGTCCCACCCAGGGACGAATTACAGTCAGAATTCGTCCTGCCCGTGGACGAATTCCAGTTTAAGGTGGATTGGCCAGCCGCCTCAGTGGCAGTGGCCTTCTGGTAACTTTTCTTACCTTCTTCCAGGTTTTGAAGCAATTTGGATTCACTGTTTTCACTGTTTCAGGCAAATATTCGTATGCATATTTTGTTAGTTTTAGAGAGAGAATGCTTTTCATTTGCAATAGGTGCTACTAACGTCTTGATCATTTCTTTGTTCGCAGGAGAAGCAACAGAGGCGAAGAACTCATCGACATCAGCGACGGCATCATCTTGGCCCGCCCATTGCAATCGTGGGCACGCGGAAGGAGGAATCATTCAGCGATTGTAATCAAACCCTATTTGCGCTCCTAGCCCCTGAAAAGGGAGGAGGCATTATTGTAACAGAGATCGAAGGAAATTAATGAAAGGGCTGTGTTTCTTTATCTCGATTGCGTCTCTTCCAATGTGTCTCTTTTCCGTTTCATGCAATTTACATTCCTAGGACTTAAGCGTGCTTAATTTTGAATGCAATTGCACTTGGTGTTTCCTTTGACCGGAATCTCGTGCTTTCAATATGTGGTATACGGATAAGTTAATTAACTTAGGAATTTAATTATTCTACTAAAGTACATTTAAAGGAAATAAAGGAATTTTCCATATATTCACAATATTGTTATAACATATATTAATTTTATAATTTTCCAAGGATAATAGATATATTCAAGGTGGTTTCAATCTTGTAAAGGACTTCCATCATCATTATTGTAAACTCCTCTCCTTATAAATGTATAAAACACATAATTCAACTTTATCTTCATACATAAGCAGATATGATTCACAAGATGAACTCATGAGCATACCTTATAAGAAACTACTAAACATCTATATTGGTAAAAATTATCATCGTTTTTGGATTTCTTTAATCATTTATATTTGTGATTTGTACCTATAAAACACATGTGCACTTGGATTTTCCACATGGATCTTTCAATCTAATTAAATAGTCATCAATATATATAACTCTATCCTTTTCAAATATCATACATACAAATCCATATATGAATTCATATCAATTCAACCTATATCTCTAATCATATTTCACCAATTGGTGATTCAAATTTTTAAAATAATATTTTAAATAACACATTTAATTGCATACACATAATATAAAAATCATTATTGATTAAGTTAAAACATAATAATATACCATTTATAGCATATCATTTACCATAAAAATAATTATGGTTTATAAACAGGTCAAGAGGTGGGCATTGTTTTAAGTTAATAAATTGATGCTTATTTTTGATAGCACAAACATTTTTTTAAGTAGGATTTTAAAAGGGTTTCCCTTTCCATTTTACACTGACTTAGTCAAATTGACCTATTTGATGATACCAAGATTTGAACCTTGGTATTAGCTACATCAACTATTTGCCCCAACCATTGAACCAATGACCTATTGGTTGGATAGCACAAACTTAATGTATATTTTTTATACTATTAAATATTGATAATTCTATCTAATTATAAATCAATTTTCATACTTAGAAAAATAATCAATATACCAATTATAGAAAAAAACATTAGTGTAATACACATATAGTTCTACCAATAATAACATCGAGATTTTATGCTAATGGATTGAAAATTTATCATATTTCTTCTTGACAACTCAACCTTTGATTTTAGAGATAGAAGAAGAGATAATAAAAAATTATAAGAAAGCATATGGAAAACATAAATATGATACTCAATAAAAAAAATGAAGAACACAACAACAAATATAATCATAAAAGATAGAGGAATAATATCAAACTTAAAATTAATTAAGGATGAAAAAAATTAGATCTATATACAAATTAAGAGTGACCATGTAAGACGCTAAAAATTCTAAAAATATGATTGGAAAATTCAAGTAATAGCTAACTCAAACATTGATAGGAAAGAAATGTATTGAACAGTTTACTATCATATTTTATTTTAAGGACACAACCTTTTATTCTAGAGTGATAATAACTATAATAGATATGATTAAATGTTAGAATAAGATAATATTTTCTTAAGTTCCACTAGGATAGGCACTTGAGTTTCCACTCCTCTATGTTTTTGGAGAACTCTCAGTGGTGTCTTCATTAGTTTTGATGAGTTGTTGTAATCCAATGGCTCTCAATGATCAACTCTGCTATTTATACAGATTTGATCCTTGGAATAAATCAATCAATTCCACTCTTCTTTTCATCTTTTGTGTAATTCTTTGCATATTTATTGTGAAATTCTTACATGGTACCAGAGTAGGATAGATTTTGCTAGCATTCTATATTGAAGGTTCTAGGATCTCGTTCATTTGTTTTGGATAATTTTTTGGCTAAGTTACTTATGCATTAGTCTCCTTTTTTTATCCATAGCCTTTTTTTTCAGAAAAATTTTTATTGTTGAAAAATATATATTGAATTAGTTTAAAAGTTGTGTTGAATTCGTGCTAAGGGATTTAAAAAAATTAAAATTAAAAGCTCTATTTTTTTCCACACCAGGGTTCCCTATGTATGGCACTATTCTAAAAGCAAGAGCCTTTTAAAAAAAAATTATATATTTTATAATTCCCTCTATTCAAATTCTTTGAGTCCTCTTATAACAGGTGATCCATCCTGTTCTGTTTTTGTGGTCCTCGGCTTTGTTTGGCCCACAAAGTTAAAGAAATATTAAATTTTTTTTATGCTTCTCTTTGAAAGACTACTATTTTTTATCTAACCAGCTAGTTGAGTTCTTATAAGTGAGTGGGATTTGATTTTCGAAAGATCTCCTCCTCACCTTTGAATCTTGGTATTTTTTGTTTATCTTTTGGATTTTTCCATGTGGATAGTGGCTTCGCTATTCCTTTGTAGTGTATTTCCTTCTATGATATATCGTTGTTCTATGGATACGATATAATAGCCACATATACACGTGGAAATGGTGCTTCACTTGAAAACATAATTCTGCAATATCAATATTTTACTGGATATGGTGTCCCACCATTTTCCACGTCGAGTGGCACTACTCTTGATAGAGTATCTCCAACTCTTCAAATCCATGTTCTTTGGTAGTTATCTTCAAGTTAGCCAGAAAATCTCTCCTTCGACGATCTATTTATCTCCCCTCTCTATTCGATTTTTTCATTACGAATGTTCTGATATTTTATCTGGTTCAGATAATCTTGATTTTGGTAGCTTGTGTTTTGCAATTATATCTTTTAAGATTTTTTTTGTAGGTATATTGGTTCATCAGACATGATTTTTCCTTTAGCTCTAACATCTCCCGGTTATGAAGTTCACATTCGAGAGGTTTTTTGGTTCTGCTATAAAAAATTAATCTTTTTTTGTAGGTTAACTGGTTCATCAGACTGGTTCTTTCCTTCCTCTCTGACCTCTCCCGACCCTCATTCGAAATAAGGTATAACTTTATTTTTCCTTTGTGATCTTCTAGTTTTTTTAACCTATTTTCTACGGCAAGCCCCTTTGGTCAGCTTGAAGGCACAACATCTTCGAATGACAAATTGGAACCTCACAAGATTGTTGGTTCTCCGCCCTCAGCTTCAAAGCTCGTTGGTTCTTCGCCCTCTGGTTCTCAACAGTCTCCTTTTTAGAGCACCATCTTTTTAGGAACTGTATTTCATTCTTTTTGTCAAATCCTCCTTAATATTTTTTGTATATCTTTTACGTTCCTTCATTTTTCAAAGGTTTTTTATATTGCCTCCCTTTTGCCACAACCTTATATTTCTATAAATGGCACCTTTTGAAAGTGAGTCATTATTGTAAAAAATTAATAAAATATATTTTTTTTGGGGGGGGCTAGTGTAATTAGTTGCACTCTTGTCGTTCCTAAGGGGGTTGTATATTGTCTATATTATTTTTTAAATCATTTTTTAGAGTAAATTATCTAATAAATGATAATTAGATATATTAAATATATTTCATTAACAAGTTTTTCAATTCTCCTCTCTACACTCTTAATTTTTTTTCCATAAATTTGGGTGATTATTAATTAAAGGGAAGTTGTTAATTTTATTTTCAAAATCTACCTTTACATTATTTAATTATTATAAATTTATTATCGGAAAATTTCTAAATTATTAAAGTATAAATTTAAACACCTTAATTTTTTACTTTTGTTTTATATCTCAACTTTAAAATCTCAAGTAAATTTATTTAAGGTGTTCTTATCCTTTCATATATCTCTTTTCTAAAGTAAGATCAAATATTAAGTTTTTTTCCTAATAATATACTTGAAGAAATTTTTCAATATACTCTCTTATGTATGTTAGATTTTTGGTATTATTTTTTTTTTATCATCTCCAAGTATATTTAAAAGTAAACTCTATAAATTTAAAAACTTATAAGATTTCCCTAAAAATATATTTGCCTACGTTCCATGTATCATTGTCTCTAAAAACTTACAGTCTCCCTCAAAGTAAGGGCAGGTTTTTTTATACTGTTGGTATAAAGGCCTGACATATATTTTCTCATCAACCTTCTACATATTGGATATTTCTCTTACTTATAGTTTCCTTCTAGTAAGGACGAGTATTGAGTTATCCATATTTAGATCTTGTAGCTTTCTATTCATTTCAAGCCTATATTCCTTTAAAATTCTTCTCCATACTTATAGTTTCCCTCAAGTTAGGGTGGGTGTTGAGATGCAATAAAAGGACTTGGCATTTCTTTAAGTAAACAATATTAAAACCTAATTATATTTATAGTTTCCCTCAATTTAGGGCGGGTATATTGAGTTGTTCAAAATTGAACAACTTCATTCTTTACCTCTAAATTGCATAAATTTGAAGTTCTAAGGGGGGATACTTTTGTAAATTAAAACTTTGAATTTTTCTTTAAAATGATGAATTCAATTGAACCTCTCACCCCTCATAACTTTCACACTTGGAAACCTAACATTTTTAATTCTTATCTCTCAAAAAGGTCATACTCATTTGTTAAAAGAAAAACAACCATAATTTGAGAAAGAATATGAATTTTTTGTTCATAAAGGAAAAATGCATGAAACAATGGATATTATTAGATCTAATGTTCATGAAATTTTGTGGTTTCATATTACAAATTGCAAAAACCCTCATGAAATTTAGGAGAAACTAAAAACCTTGTTTGGAAAAGTAGATCAGATGAGATCAATGCAACTAGAATCAAAAGTAACATCTTTGGTTGACTTCCTCACTAAGTTCAAAGAAGTCCTCACTCAGTACAAAGGGAGTGGGAAGACTAAGACTGAAGAGGAATACATTTATCTTATCATTTCTAAGCTAAATGGTGTTTTTCAATTTTTTTCTACCACCTTTATATCTACCAAAGATGCTCTTGGTGAAACCTTTAAAATGCCTTATTTAGAAGAATTTTGTGATAGATTAACTAGGTAAGAAACAAAACTTGCTAGATATGAAATATTTTATTCTTCCTCTTCCTCTAAAGCCTTAGTAGCCTCCACCGCTTCTAAAGAAAAGTTCAAAAACAAGGAAAATATCCCCGTAACCTGTACTCACTACAATAAGAATGGGCACTCTGCAAATAAATGCTAGAAAATATTACATTAACTAGAAGCAGCTATGAAGGATCAAAATATAGAAAATAAAAAGAAAATATGAAAATCCCTTAATGTTCAAGAAAAAACCTCAAATTCTTCCTCTAATTATTGGGTCCTAGATTCTTGAGCTACTCATCACATGAGTGCTTCACATAAGTCTTTTTATTCTATCTCCTCTAGCTCTACTTGTAGCATTGAAATGGGTGACTCTTATTTTATCCTTGTCAAATGAAAGGGGACATAATCATTGATGGTGGCTATATAAAGAATTTTCTATATGTTCAAAACATTACCACAAATCTCCTCTCAATCTATCAAATTTGTACTTTTGGAAAAGGGAAAATTGTTCTCTTCTCCCCAACAGAAGTTGAGATAAGAGACTTTAAAGATCCCCATTCTCTTATAGCGAAAGGAAATATTGATCATAACTCTCATATATTTGAAAGCACGAGATTCCGGGCAAAGGAAACACTAATTATGCAATGTAAGACGAAATGTAACGCTTTAACCTTATGCACCAAAACAAAGGAAAGAGACAATTTGGAAAGGAAAGAAAAGATGTAAAGAAATCACAGCCCTCTTTATTCAAATATCTTATCCTCGGTTACATAGACGTCTCCTCCCTTTTTAGGGGCTAGGAGCGTTAAATTTGTCTTTGTTACAATGTGCGATTTAGTCTTCCTCCTTCCGCGTGCCCACGATTGCAATGGGCGGGCCAAGATGATGCCGTCGCTGATGTCGATGAGTTCCTAACCTCCGCTGCTTCTCCTGCGAACAAAGAAACAACCAAGATGTCAGTAGCATCTGCCGCAAATGAAAAGTGTTTGTTCTCTAAAACTAACGAAATATGCATGTAAACATTTGCCTAAAACAGTGAATACAGTGAGTCCAAATGGCTTCAAAACTTGACAGAAGATAAGAAAAGTTACCAGAAGGCCACTGCCACTGAGACGACTGGCCAATCTACCTTCAACTGGAATTCGTCCCTGGGTAGGACGAATTCTGACTGCAATTCGTCCCTGGGTGGGACGAATTCTTCTGTGTTGAGGAAACCGACCTGCTGCTGCTCCAATGTCGGATCCCGAGACCTCCAAAACGCCTGCAAACAAGGGGGTTATGTAATTGGGGCCATTTTGGGATGACCCAGATGGTCGGATTCTCCCAATTTGGCCTCTACCCTCGAGAATTTGACCTCGACACCTGCAAGTCAGTGAAACAACAAAGCGACACAAAACATACTAGAATCGACCAAAAGTTACAAAATTGCAGCTATGGGTTAATCAAACATAATAACACAAAATGCAACCTGAAAAAGTAATCTAAAATGCTCTAAAACTTAAAATAGGACTTGGGAAGTGCGGGGTGCCCAAGTGGGCCTCCCACCGTTGGCACTTGATTTTGGAGCCAATCCACTAGGGATGGGCCCAAAACCTCTTAGGATTGGGGGGTCGGCGAATTGGTTGGTTCAGGTGTCCATGTGTTGGATTTGGGTCCGGTTCGAGCTTCCAAAGGCCACCCAACAACCTCCCTTGCAAAAGAGATTGGTGGATGTGGGAAGGTGAACCAAAAGGGATGCAAGTGGGTCTTCAACTCGGCAGCACTTCGTTGCTTGAAAACTCCTTCAACCTGTATATTTTGGGTGAGAAAAGTCCCACCTTTTATAGACCCATGGGGTCTCTTTTGGGAGGGAAGCACAAATGCCATGTGTTGGTCATAGGCGCCATGTGGCGGTCTTGTCTTCCCATGAGGGAGGGGAGTCCTCCATTGACTTGGGCTTTGATAAATGCCTTTTGTGACGGTCTTCTAACGGCCCCTCTGTCCACCTACACACGCGTGCAAGGCGAGAGTCATCAACTGACTGTTCTGGGCTGCCACTTGGCACCATTTGTCTTTTTGCCCGTTAAGCTTAGAATTCGTCCCACCCAGGGACGGATTCAGAATTCGTCCTGGGGTGGGACGAATTCTATTTTGAATTCGTCCCTGGGTGAGACGAATACTGGGCAAAGTGTCCAAGTGTGCCAAATTGCTTCTTGACCTCACAAAATTGCTATGAAAGTGGTTAAGACCATTGTTTAACCTCTGAGGGCTGCCCTGGGGGCTGTGTTTGTCAAAGCGATCAGTGTTTGCAGTCACATAATCGGATTGGTGCTGTTTTGGTGTCTACAGATGCCCCTTTTTGGGAAGCGCTGCGGGTGACGCAATGCTGAGCAAAAATAGATAACCAAAGCACTAATGATTAGGGTTTCTTGGTAACCTAACCAACTTTTGATGCCCCAAGTATGGAAAGGGCATGCATTCTTGAATCCTTGCTTTTGACGAGCTAAGGAATTTGATTTCAAGTATTAACCTATTTTGGTGAGGTGTGACTTGAACTTAGACATTGATCAGTCATGAACAGGCAAAGGGCATTTTTATCCTCAGGGGGAACCTTGTGTTCATGATTCACGAAATGCCAAGTGTTTGATTGATTTGATTGTTGCTTGTTTACTAGCCCCAAGCGGGAGCGTGATTGTCTTTGTCAATGATTCTTTGAATGCATGTCGTTTTCCTTAATTGGGTGTGTGATTGTTGGTTGGTGACTAAGTGTGACTACCCCCTCAAGCGACGAATCGATGAGGGAATGACCTTCGTGAGAGAAGCGACGAGTCGCTTGACCCAAGATGACTTGTGCAAGGGTGCCTTTAGAGGGTTTACCGTTAAGCGTGTGCAATTTTTCCAACATTTGGACCTATTTTTGGTGGGTGTTAACCCTTTTGGTGATGTCGTAATGAGGTGAAATCATCGAAAATCTAACTTCCCGTGGAGCGGTCCGGCTATTGTAGCCTTCTTGGGGAAGTAGGAGAGCGATAATTTGAACCTCGACATCGATTTTATTTGCCAAGAGGTTAAGTGCAAGAGCACTTGTGTCCGACAATGCTTATTGCTTTGTTTTTATGTTGCATTTTTTGTTGTTTTTGTTTTTTTTGTGACACCATTTGGGGATTAAATTTTCGAAAATCCATCCTCCCGTGGAGCGGTCCGGCTATGGTAGCCTTCTTAGGGAGTAGGATAGTGACAATGTAAACCCCGACATCAATTTTGCTATGCCAAGAGGTTAAGTGCAAGAGCACTTGTGTCTAGCAATGTTTATTCTTTTTTTTTGATTTTCTTTGTTTTTTATGGGCTTTGACCCTTTTGTGACGCCATTTGGGGATGAAATTGTCAAAAATCCGTCTTCCCGTGGAGCGGTCCGGCTATGGTAGCCTTCTTAGGGAGTAGGATAGTGACAATTGTAGACCACGACATCAATTTTTCTATGCCAAGAGGTTAAGTGCAAGAGCACTTGTGTCTGGCAATGTTTATTGCTTTTGTTGTTGCATTTTTTTTGTTTTTGTTGTTTTTTGTTTTTGGTGTTTGACCCTTTTGTGACATCATTTGGGGATGAAATTGTCGAAAATCCGTCTTCCCGTGGAGCGGTCCGGCTATGGTAGCCTTCTTAGGGAGTAGGATAGTGACAATGTAAACCCCGACATCAATTTTTCTATGCCAAGAGGTTAAGTGCAAGAGCACTTGTGTCTAGCAATGTTTATTGCTTTTTGTTTTGTTTTGATTTTCTTGTTGTTTTTGAGTGGGCTTTGACCCTTTTGTGACGTCGTTTGGGGATGAAATTGTCGAAAATCCGTCTTCCCGTGGAGCGGTCCGGCTATGGTAGCCTTCTTAGGGAGTAGGATAGTGACAATGTAGACCCCGACATCAATTTTTCTATGCCAAGAGGTTAAGTGCAAGAGCACTTGTGTCTGGCAATGTTTATTGCTTTTTGTTTTTGTGTTGCTTTATTTGTTGTTTTTGTTGTTTTGATTTTCTTTGATCTTGTGCATGATGGTTGATGAATATGGATGTATGCATGTTGATTTATTTTGATGGATGCATATGCTATGATGAATGCAAATGGTTTTGATTTATATGTGATATGCAGATATGAAATGGATGAATGGGGTTTGTGATGTTTGGCTATGGCACCAAGGATTGTTTAGAACTCTGTTATTTTGTTTTTAGGTGATTGTTGTGATGCATGACTTTGTATGTATACATGTGGTTTTTCTTTTTTTGTATTTTTTTGATGGTATTGTAAGGATGAAAAGTAGCGCAGTTGGTTTAGAAATGTAGCTAAGGTTTTTCGAGACTCAGACGGTTTTAACTCACTAGCCATGACTGTACTTTATCTTACAAGACTTTTTGACCAAGGTATGAATCGGACTTGTTTTTGACCCAGTTATTTTTCACATCCTTGTGTGTGCAATTGAGTTCATTTATGTGGTATTTGTTAGGATACCGCCGGTGCCGGATGGGCTTTCAACCGAACTCGTATCGAGGATCACCTAATTAGCTCCACTAATTCCTTTGTTGTATGTACTAAGATTAATCTGCGGTGTAATCAAGGATGCCATAAGCTAGCTCATCCACATGCAAACATTGATCACGTACGCAAGTTAATGTGACAGATATATCGTCATGCGGGAGGTTTACTTCATTACCGATAGGCTATCAACCAAATTGGTACTGAAGCTTGCCTTATGACCTATAGAATGTTGAGAGTTCCAGGGATTCAAGGTCAACTCCCTTCTTTTCTTCAATTGTATTGGGATACTTGCTCGTTTGTAGTGATGAGATCACTGTTTATTTTGATTTGTTTTTCTTTTGAGCAAGGGATTGGGGATATGGAGTGATGAAAATCACTATTGTTTGTGCCTTTTGATGTGTGCACTGTAGGTTGTCAAATTTTGGAGTTTTGACATTTTGCAAATTTTTTATGTTTTGCAACTATTGAGAACTTTAGGGATTCTTAGGGAATTGGGTAGGGAGGATGCTTGTCCTTTTGCCAACTCTCAGCATTCTTGGGGTCATTCGCACAGGGGGATGAGCAAGATAACCGTTTCGCTTATGGTGACCTAGATTACTTTGCAGGTTTCATCTTTCGTTCACACAACTTGGGAATTGTTTAATGTTTTGATTTGTGTTGGGATGTTACGTAACAAGGTGTATTTCAAGTATGACTCTACCTTCGTAAAATCTGTCTGACTTGATACATTACATGGCTAAAGAGGAAAATGATGACTGAATCACGAAAACTCTTGGTACATTCCCAGACCACTGACTGTAGTGTGGTAAAAGTTATGCATGGTGTTTTTGTTGTTTTTGTAAAATGGAACAATGTGGAACAAGATGGACTATCAGAGCAATTACAGCCTATGGTGCCTTTGACCTGTATGACCACAAATATGCAATGTATGGATGCAATGCTTAATGCAGCTACATATTTTTGTAATTTTGATGGATTGATTTTTGTGAATATGAATATGAGGTGCTCGAATATGATTGATGAATTTGAGTATGCCTAGAAATGAGATGCAAATATTTGTTATTTTTGATTTTTTGTTTTTTATTTTTTTTATCTTGATTTTTGACCAAGTGATTGCGATAATCCTTGGAGCTTTTTGGTTTGACCAAGAGATTGCGATAATCCTTGGAGCTTTTTGGGTGACCAAGAGATTGCGATAATCCTTGGAGCTTTTTGGTTGACCAAGAGATTGCGATAATCCTTGGAGCTTTTTGGGTGACCAAGAGATTGCGATAATCCTTGGAGCTTTTTGGGTGACCAAGAGATTGCGATAATCCTTGGAGCTTTTTGGTTTTGACCAAGTGATTGCGATAATCCTTGGAGCTTTTTGGGTGACCAAGAGATTGCGATAATCCTTGGAGCTTTTGGAGTGACCAAGAGATTGCGATAATCCTTGGAGCTTTTTGGTTTTGACCAAGAGATTGCGATAATCCTTGGAGCTTTTTGGTGACCAAGTGATTGCGATAATCCTTGGAGCTTTTGGAGTGACCAAGAGATTGCGATAATCCTTGGAGCTTTTTGGTTTGACCAAGTGATTGCGATAATCCTTGGAGCTTTTTGGTGACCAAGAGATTGCGATAATCCTTGGAGCTTTTTGGTGTGACCAAGTGATTGCGATAATCCTTGGAGCTTTTTGGGTGACCAAGTGATTGCGATAATCCTTGGAGCTTTTTGGGTGACCAAGGGATTGCGATAATCCTTGGAGCTTTTTGGTTTGGATTATGGTTCTTCAGGGGATAGAGGTACCCCCAGCTTGATGGTCTTTGCACTTCGGATCCGGCTCTAGAGGTATGGGCATGAATGGATCATCCCTATGCACGGAGATGAGGACAGGGTCCGCCCGCGGCACTGATGTTGCTATGATGTCTCTTGGTGGAAGTTGCTCTTTGTGTGCCCAAAGTGGCGGATGTAATGCTTGGTCCCACCTGTGGTGGGTTAACGCGCCACTCATGCCCTAGTATTATGTTTATCTGTTGACATGCTTCCTCAATTTTTATGGGATGCCGATGCTGTCTTATGTGATTGTTGTGGGCTATGTCTGTTTCATCCTCACCTTCGGACAATGTGTATAGCTCATCAGAATCTGGAGATTCTGAGACATGGAGGACTGCATCATCAGGTAGCCCTATGGTTAAAGGTTGATCCTCTTTGAAAGGAGCCTTATGTAAGTTGGGCCTTGGGAGCTCCAAAATCTTGGTCTCTACCAACTCTAAGTGCTCTAGTGCTTTGCATGTATCGGGAGATTTGAGCTCCTCCTCTTTGGTTGGTTCTTGTTGAGGAACTTGGGGCTTATGGAGGGGTGGCCAGATGGCACCCCCCATGCCTTGGTGGGGCTTTTCATCCCGCTCTTCTTCTCGCTCTAATTCCTTAGAGGCTTCTTGATGAATTTCTAAGGGTGGCTCATAAGCCTGGGTGGATGTCTGAGGAAGGCACCCGTCATTGGTTATAGGAGCGGCCTCCCGTTCATGTCTAGGAGGCGTCGGGGGTGGTGCTTCTGGAATCGAGAGAGTAGCCTCCCGCTCCTGTCTAGGAGGTGTTGGGGGTAGCGTTTGATGAGGTCGCGATGACCTGTCTTGCACCCAGGGGTTGTGCCTCTCATAATGTTTTGTCTTATGTGTGTGAGGGGTTGGAGTCTCCTCAGGTAGTTTATAGCGCAACTTATCTGCTTTGCGTTGCATGTATAAGTCTTCTAACTCCTGACGACCTTGCTCTATGCGTAACTCATCCGCTTCACGTTGCATGCGCTCTCTATCCAAGCGGTGTCGATACTCTATCTCCTGATGACTTTGTTCAAGCCGCGTGATTTGGGCTTGACGGGTGGTATGTCTGGCGACTATCGGGTCAGTTCGGTCTACCCTATTTTGCTCAGGAGGCTCGAATGTTTCTCTTATGTGTTGGCCTCGATCTTGATGATCTAAAATTTCAATGGGTCGCTTCCCTCTGTCGATGTAGGCGGCATGTACTTGAGGCCGCACTGTTTGTTGTCCTCGAGGAATGCGATGATTTTCCTCGTACTCCCTTTCATGTTGGCTCTCCTGCATAGTGTGTTGGAACAACTCATCCTTCTGGCATTGAAGGTGCTCTTTGTTAATATAGTACAATTCCTCTAAATGTAGTCGCTCTAGTCGCTCTAGCTCAAGTTGCGTGAATTGCATTTGGCGTGCGACGTGCTTGACAGATTCTAAGATGGTTGGTCCTGTCGCCTCATGTCTAGAAGGCCTAGATGCCTCTCCTAGATATTTTTGATCGTAGTGATCCAAGATCTCTATAGGTGACCTCCCTTTGTTGGGGGTAGCGGCATTCCCTCGGGGCTTTGGCCTCAGTGAGTGGTCCTGATAGATAGCAGGTGCGGAGGCGTGTTGCTCCCGTGATGTGTATTGTTTTTGAGGAAGGTAAGGGTTTTCCTCATGCTCTCTTTCATAAGTGAGAAAGGGATGGATGGAGCTAGCTCGCCCTACCTGAAGAGCCTTGTGCTCTGGATTTGTCCTTGTAGTCCTGACAACTAGAGGGGGTGAAGGAAGGATAGTGTAATCAATTGGTTCCTCCCGTCGAACCCTATGTTGACCTAGCGCTTCATCGCACAGTGACCGCTCATAGCGAGCATCTAAGGGATCTCTCCTATGGATGTACCCCTCATGGAAGGGTATGTGTTGAGTGCTATGTTGAACAGGAGTGCCCCTAGAAGAGGTGCCCCTATAGTCCCTTTCCTTTAAGGTGTGGAGGGGACTGCCTTGTGTGTTAGGTCGCCAAGGTGGTATGACCAAATCCTTGGGATTGTAATGGAGATGACTTGTTCTTCCTTGGATATTCCCCATAGCATCCGCCCGTGATTGGGCTTGGCTATGGGTGAGCACCATGACGATGTCTCTCTAAAAACCCTAAAAATTGAAATGAGTCAGATGGGGCCCAAAATTGGTGTGCGCATCCCTCTTATAGTAGATAAGACAAAAATGAAGTTTCAAGTCCTAGCTCTAAATACATTAGGAGATATTGACATCCGAACAGCTCAAAAAGTGCATAAAATTGCGTGCCCAATTTTAAAACCTAATTTCGGGGCACTAGATGATGGAATTTGGCCCCGAAAACTGAATTTTTTGGGCAAATAGAATTCTAGGGAATTATATTTGTTTAAAATTATCCCAACTAACTCCCTGTAAAATTTCAAGTCAATCGGAGCTACGGTTGAGAAGTTATGGCCCCGACAAGATGCACTAAAATTTAGGGAAAAATACAAGATTTCCCATATTTTGTTGGATGGTCCTGCATCACTTATGGGCACATTTGGGGTGATTTTGGGTTGACCAAAGGGTTCATGGACACCTTTGGGGCATTTTGGAGTGACCAAGCGATTACGGGAATCCTTGGAGCTTTTGGAGAAAATGACAAAATGCGTAGATTTTTATCTTTTGTTTATGATGATTTTTCTTTTTTGTCTACACTAAGCAGAAATGAACACACGCATACGCAAACCGTGATTATCTCTTTTAAGGATTAAATGGTGTGTCCTAAACTGGTTTAGTGCATTTTGGTGTTTTGTTTTGTTTTTGTAGGTTTTGAAGATCGTTTAAATGCATTATGACGGCTCATATAACTCCCAAAACGGTAGCCCCTTCAATATACCAACCAGGCCGATATACCAACCTCTCTATATACCCGCCCTTACGAGAGGGAGACTATAGGTACGTGAGAGCAGAAGGTACGTGGTACGTAGGCGGTACGGAAGGGGGATTGTCCTGTTAATGGCACCTACCATAGAAAACTTATCCTCGCGCGCATGGGAATCACCCCAGCGACACTCGGTCTGTCTTCGTCAGGATTTACGCCTAACAACAGTTGACAATCGGGAAATGGATGCAAATCAAGCCAAGGTGGTGATGAAATCCACCAATGGTCTTGATCAAGGGCTGGGGTCTTACGACCAGCTCCTTGGTTTAAAATTGTTTCGTGAAGTGTGTGGGATTCATTTTATTTAACAAAAATGAAACAAGCATAAATGACTTTTCCTAAGCAATGCAGGATAAAATGAAAACAATCAAAGAAACAGAAACAGAAACAGAAAATTTAACAGAGATTATAAAAATCCCTACCTCTTCTCTGCCTGCTCTAGTTGCTTCTGAATTTCTGCTCTGAAAATCCATAGGCAGGAATTCGTCCCTCTAGGAGACGAATTGCAGAACAGAATTCGTCCCTCCCAGAGACGAATTTGAATTCGTCCCAGGGTCAAACGAATTGCAGAAAAGAATTCGTCCCTGTCAGAGACGAATAGCAGTCTGCAACAAAAAAATGTACCTGTCAAGCACAAAACACAAAAATTTGATCAGTTTCTGTGATTTTAAAAACTAGGGAACAGGGTCCCACCGTGATCGCCACTGAAAGCACGAGATTTCGGGCAAAGGAAACACTAATTATGCAATATAAGACGAAATGTAACGCTTTAATCCTATGCACCAAAACAAAGGAAAGAGACAATTTGGAAAGGAAAGAAAAGATGTAAAGAAATCACAGCCCTCTTTATTCAAATATCTTATCCTCGGTTACATAGACGTCTCCTCCCTTTTTAGGGGCTAGGAGCGTTAAATTTGTCATTGTTACAATGTGTGACTTAGTCTTCCTCCTTCCGCGTGCCCACGATTGCAATGGGCGGGCCAAGATGATGCCGCCGCTGATGTCGATGAGTTCTTAACCTCCGTTGCTTCTCCTGCGAACAAAGAAACAACCAAGATGTCAGTAGCATCTGCCGCAAATGAAAAGTGTTTGTTCTCTAAAACTAACGAAATATGCATGTAAACATTTGCCTCTAAACAGTAATTACAGTGAGTCCAAATGGCTTCAAAACTTGACAGAAGATAAGAAAAGTTACCAGAAGGCCACTGCCACTGAGACAGCTGGCCAATCTACCTTCAACTAGAATTCGTCCCTGGGCAGGACGAATTTTGACTGCAATTCGTCCCTGGGTGGGACGAATTCTTCTGTGTTGAAGAAACCGACCTGCTGCTGCTCCAATGTCGGATCTCGAGACCTGCAAAATGCCTACAAATAAGGGGGTTATGTAATTGGGGCCATTTTGGGATGACCCAGATGGTCGGATTCTCCCAATTTGGCCTCTACCCTCGGGAATTTGATCTCGCCACCTGCAAGTCAGTGAAACAACAAAGCGACACAAAACATACTAGAATCTGACCAAAAGTTACAAAATTGCAGCTATGGGTTAATCAAACATAATAACACAAAATGCAACCTAAAAAAGTAATCTAAAATGCTCTAAAACTTAAAATAGGACTTGGGAAGTGCGGGGGTGCCCAAGTGGGCCTCCCACCGTTGGCACTTGATTTTGGAGCCAATCCACTAGGGATGGGCCCAAAACCTCTTAGGATTGGGGGGTCGGCGAATTGGTTGGTTCAGGTGTCCATGTGTTGGATTTGGGTCAGGTTCGAGCTTCCAAAGGCCACCCAACAACCTCCCTTGCAAAAGAGATTGGTGGATGTGGGAAGGTGAACCAAAAGGGATGCAAGTGGGTCTTCAACTCGGCGACACTTCGTTGCTTGAAAACTCCTTCAACTTTGTATATTTTGGGTGAGAAAAGTCCCACCTTTTATAGACCCATGGGGTCTCTTTTGGGAGGGAAGCACAAATGCCATGTGTTGGTCATAGGCGCCATGTGGCCGTCTTGTCTTCCCATGAGGGAGGGGAGTCCTCCATTGACTTGGGCTTTGATAAATGCCTTTTGTGACGGTCTTCTAACGGCCCCTCTGTCCACCTACACACGCGTGCAAGGCAGGAGTCATCAACTGACTGTTACGGGCTGCCACTTGGCACCATTTGTCTTTTTGCCCGTTAAGCTTAGAATTCGTCCCACCCAGGGACGGATTCAGAATTCGTCCTGGGGTGGGACGGATTCTATTTTGAATTCGTCCCTGGGTGAGACGAATACTGGGCAAAGTGTCCAAGTGTGCCAAATTGCTTCTTGACCTTACAAAATTGCTATGAAAGTGGTTAAGACCACTGTTTAACCTCTGAGGGCTGCCCTGGGGGCTGTGTTTGTCAAAGCGATCAGTGTTTGCAGTCACATAATCGGATTGGTGCTGTTTTGGTGTCTACAGAAATACGACTAATACTAGAACAAAGGTACCTTTGATTAAGGCAATAAGGCACAGTGGACTAACAATTATCCAAACTTACTGAATGAAAACCAATACAACAAGCAATGTGTATGAATGCAAATGATAGAAATACAAAAGTGCAATACACAATAAAATGAGCATAGAATATGTATGAGTTATGAATGCATGAATGGATGTACAAAATGTAGTAGTTAAGACAAAAATATGTTTATTATTATTTTTCTATGTATATATATTTCATGTTAGATCTAGAATGCTCTCAAGAAAATAATATTTAATGGTTCGAGCTCTTCTATTCCCTTAAGGTTGGTAATATTGTATGTTCTAGGTTCCAAAATTTTTAACAATGAATGGACCCAACCAATTAGCCATAAATTTATTGTGAATATGTGGTAAGGCATTTGTGTTTTGTTTATTCTCTTTGAGGACAATATTTCCTACTTGGAATTCACATGGATGAACTTTTACATTATAAACATGCTTGATATAATATTGATATACCCATATATGCACCAAGGAATTCATTCGCCTTTCATCAAGGAACATAAGTTCATAAATATGTGTTTGCCAAGTAGTATTGTCATCCATGAATTCTTGTAATAAAATGCATAGGGAGAGGATCTCGAGCTCAAGAGGTATAATTGATTTGGCCCATAAACTAGTAAAAATTGAGTTACCCCTATAGGCATTCGAATGCTCATTTGATAAGCTCATATTGCTAAAGGAATTTGAAGATGCCAATCTCTGTGATTGTCTTTGACGAGTTTCTTCAGAATGGCAATCATTGTCTTATTGATGGTCTCAGCTTGCCCATTTTTTTGTAGGTAGTAAGGAGTTGAAAAATTATGTTGGATGTGATATTTCTCATAAAACGCTCAAACATCTTATTCTTGAAAGAATTTCCATTATTAAAAATTATCTTTGAGGGAATGCCAAAATGATAGGTTATATGTTTGAGTATGAACTTCACGATTCGAGGTCATGTGATACTAGTCATAGGAATTACCTCTACCCACTTTGTAAAATAATCTATGCTAGTGATGATGAACTTGTGTTGTCCAGATGAGATAGGCAATATTTTTCCAATCAAATAGAGGCCCCATAATGAAAAATGTCAAAGGATTTGAATTGGTTGCAATGCATGCAATGTTACATGAGTTAAATTGGCTTATTGTTAATATTTTTGACATTTCTTGATGTAGTTTCTATAGTCACTTTCCATGGTGGGCCAATAATAACCCATATGTAAGATACACTTTGCAATGGACATCCTAATAAAATGGCCATCAAAAGTACCATCATGAGCCTCGGTTATGACCCATTGTGCCTTCGTAGGATCTAGATAATAAATTAAAATTTCATCATAGCCACATCTATACAACACATCCACCAAAAGAGTGTACCGAGCTATATTATATTTGAAAGTGTGTTTAGAAGTTCATGACAAATTTGTTGGGAGAGTACCAAACTTGAGAAAGTACTTCATCTGATTAATTCATGGTTCGTATGGCTCTACATAAATGAAACAAACCTCTTTTAATCTTTAGACTCTACTTCTAAAATTATATATTTGGACAATGTTGTAACAATGAGTGGTTGGACCTCTCCAATGGGGTTCTTTAGAATCAATGATCCTATATAAGCCATTGCATCTACAAATTGATTCTAATGAGGTAGGTTATCAATTTTGTATAGTCAAAATTTTCTATCAACTTCATTTCTATTTCATTATAAACTTTTAAAATTGGATTCTACATTGGTAAGTTATTTTTACGTGATAAACCACAAGTTGGAAATAATCAAATATTAAAATATGATTTATGCCTATAGCAACAATTTTTGAAGTCTTAGGACAAGACTTCATACTCTACATTGTTTTTTGTGCATGGGATGTCGAGTTTGAACAATGAAGAGATATGCATCCCTTATGGTGTATAAAACATGACTCCTATGACTTTTCCTCTCTCACACTTGGAGCCATCAAAGGATAGGATGATGTCAACATCATATTCGAGGATGATGTGTTCTTCTTATTTAGTTATTCTAAAGATGAAATCATCCTATAGCCTGATAAATAAAAATTGATCATTAGCAAGTGGAGCTTCTGTGATCTAATCAGCTATCACCTGTTCCTTAATGGATTTTTGACTGATGAATTCAAGATCAAATTTTGTTAAAATAATTATCTATTTTGAGGTACAGGTGTTTTATGTACAACTCATCATGTAATGGAGAGGGTTTTTTGAGCTATGATATAAGTGGTTTGACTTAGCATGTAATATCTGAGTTTTTTAGTTGTAAAAACCACTACTAGACATAAATTTTCCACATATGTGTATCTTTTTTTATAGGTCATAAGTATTTGACTAATATAATAAACTTCTTGCTCTTGATGATTTTTAGTCTTTTGTGCAAGCATTATCCCTAATACAAAATTCATGGTAAAGATATAAATATGAAATGGAATTCCAAGGAAAGGTGGTGGTAGGATCGACGAAGAGACTAGATATTGCTTAATATCATCAAAAGCCTCTTGAAAATCCTTAGTACATGAGAAAGTGACCCCCTTTTATAGTAGATGATTAAATGGACTGCATTTATCAAAGATTTATGCAATGAAGCGATGAATCACTTGAATATTCCTTTGTAAGCTTCATAACTCTTTAAGATTATTGGGGGTGGCATTTTTGTTATGGCCTTAACATTATTTGGATCTACTTCAATATTAGGTTTGGACACAATAAACCCTAAAGTTTAACAAATGTAACTATGAAGACACAATTCTTAGGATTCAATATCATATTATGCTCAAGAAGCTGATAAAAGACTTTACTTAATACATAGATATGATCATGATATATTTTATATTTTTCTATTAAATCATCCACATAATCCTCAATGCTCTTATGCATGTATTCATGGAAGATACACATCATGACACGTTGATAAGTAGATCCTACATTTTTAAGGTCGAATGGCATTACCTTGTCGTAAAAAGTTCCCTAATAGGTTATAAATGTTGTTTTATGTTGGTCATTAGGATTGATTCAAATTTGATTGTATCCTAAAAAACCATCCATTAGGGAAAGCATTTTGTGGCCCACAGTAGAGTCTACAAGAGTATCAATGTTTGGTAATGGAAAATCATCCTTAGAGCATGCTTTTTTCAAGTCTTGAAAATTCGTACATATACTCAACTTACAAATTTTTGAACTAACTAATATACTCGCCAATGATGTTAATAGATTCCATATTCAAGGTAGAAATCTCTACTTCTAATATACTAATTCATTTGGAATTAATATGATTACACATTTTATAAAATTTTCCAAACAACTCCTTAGGTCAATAATTTTGCTAAGTTGAGTGTCATAGATATTGTCAACATGAACATTTATTAAATCAAGAGCCCCGTCCTTATTATCCATTTATAGTTTATTTCTCTTTATAACTAATCTCCTAATGTTCCACATTCACATATGTGAGCAACCCCTTGCTCTAGAATAAGATTTTAATCTTGATTTTTCAAGTCGCATAGTCTAGACTATTCACCAAGGACACATGTTGATCCCTAAATTTTCTACCAAAACATAAAATATTACATCTAGTCATGTCCATATATAGTAAGTAGCAATGCAGATATCTCAAAAAATTATGCATTTTGAAATCAAAAGGTCTCAAAGTATATAAATTTTATGGCCCCCAAAATGTTTACCCAAAAATCACACATAATGACTTCAAAATCTTTAAAAACAATTTAAAATTTAAAAACATTTATGTATGTATAGCGAATGAAAGGTCACCACTTATCATTGCATAAGTTTCTAAGTGAGTTCAAACTATGCACAAATTGAGCAATGTACAACAATTAAGGGGACACCACTTATTACAATATAGAGTAAGGTGTTTCTAACTAGGTGTTGACTATGTAGGCCATTGGATAATGTACTAGCAAACTAGATTGTACCACTTATTGTCCTCTTATTCCCTTTGTAATCTATAAATCATGTTATTTCACTTATAATTTTCTAAATTGCTTCAAAATCTATGTTTTATCAAATCTATTGTTGATTGTGTGACTATACAATCATTGGATTTGGTAATATGGAAAAATTTGATTGGTAGAACTCCTTCTTATACCTACTATATAGTGTCTCATCTACCATGGTAGCTCCTAATATATCAAATCCATCCATATCATCACTTGCCATGTCATGACTTACTATATTATATTACACCATGTCAACATGTATCATGGCATCTTTCACTACATTATCTTGTGCCACATTAGTAAGTGCCATGTCATAAGGTGCAACATAATCAAGTGCCACATTGTTGTTAACAACAAAGAAATAGTGATGTCAACTACAATGTCATCATGTGGTGCCACATCATCTTTACATGTTACCAAGTCAAGTGGATTTAGATTATCATTATGGGTGCTAACATCAAGTTTTTAAATCAAAATGGGCTAATGGGATTTGGACTCATGAATTATTAGGTCTAATTCCTTAACAATGACTTAATTATCTATTAAATATTGCATTCCCTTTGTATATAAAAGGATCATTAGACATATACAGATAGAATTTTACCTTTTCCCTTTCAAATGCACAACCACATGCTTATGCACATATGAATCATCCTAATGCAAACATCTACTATAAATATCCTCTCCCTCCATACTAGGAATATTTATCAAAATATTCCTTATATATATTAAATAGAGGGAAATGGATGAATATTTTTCGACACAAAAATATAGGTACCTAAATACAAAATAAAGAAAATATTTGGATTCAACCTCCCTAAATTTTTTCAAATAATCCAAAAAGATTAATTGTTCTTTTTTACCTATCATTGTTTACACTACACATTTGTTTTTTTATTAATAAAACTAATTAGAACATCCTCTCATTCAAATGTAGTAAAAAATTTCTTGAACCATTATAGCAACTTTGTAAAAGTAGCTCAAAGGTATTGTCCATGCACAAAAGTCTTCTCATGACTTCACTAGTATTTGAGGTCTATCAAAAAATGTTCAACCTCTTATTTTATTAATTTATGATGACCATATATATTGTCCTCTCATATGTGCTATTATTAGACATAAAAAGGCAAAATAGAAAAGTAGATTGAATTTTTTGAAAACCTCATAAAATACAAATGAGGTTGTCAAAAACCCTTTTGAAATTTAATCATGAAACTAGGGCATCCATTTAGTCAAAAATAAAAAAATTAAATGAGTGGATTGAGTTCCAAGAGAGGAATAAAGGAACCTGATAGTGAGGTTTATCCTAGAGCGAATATGCTATATCCAATAAGATCCTTGTGATCCAATTTCACCTAATTTTTATTAGAAAAACATTTTTTACAAACTATTAGTGGCTTATAAAAGTCTTAAAGCTACTCTAAACATCGTTGCCCTTAGGAGACACCATAGAAGTTAAATTTCCAAATATAAGCAATCAAGTACTAGAGATTCATGCCCAGTTTGTTACTATATTAGATTTCATAGCAAATTCCCAAAATTAATGGAATAAACATATTCTCCAATATTGTTGAAAAGGAAAATACATAATGCAATGCACACAATATAAAGGGGGTGTCTATGGACACCAAATAATCTCACTTAAGAAAAATAGAATACACTCCAATAGATAATCAAATGATTGGTATGAGGGGCTATTTACACCTAATTACAAGTTACTTTTGGGTTAAGATTAAGGACCCAACATCTAGGTTAAATATTAAAATACTATAAAAATTACCATTACAAAGGTTTAAAAGGTACCAAAGGGCTTATGTATACAATACATTATAAATATGGTCATGCCTTAAGTGAAGCTTAACTGCTACAAATCTAAATAGTTTTAAACCATTTTTCCTTCGAATGCACAACACCTCTCAAATCACCAACACATCACCCCTCTTACTTACATCTCAGAGATATCCTCTTGTTGGGTAAGAAATATTAATATATATAATCATGTCTTATACCTTCCATATTATCCACTTTCAGATTTGTAGACATCCATAAGGAGAAAGAAGGGGTTAAACATTGACTCAAGGTTTATTCTAGGATGGAGGATTAAATTATCATTTTATTAAATAATATGTGGTATACGGATAAGTTAATTAACTTAGGACTTTAATTATTCTACTAAGGTATATTTAAAGGAAATAAAGGAAGTTTCCATATATTCACAATATTGTTATAAAATATATTAATTTTATAATTTTCCAAGGATAATAGATCTATTCAAGGTGGTTTCAATCTTGTGAAGGACTTCCATCATCATTATTGTAAACTCCTCTCCTTATAAATGTATAAAACACATAATTCAACTTTATCTTCATACATAAGCAGATATGATTCACAAGATGAACTCATGAGCATACCTTATAAGAAACTACTAAACATCTATATTGGTAAAAATTATCATAGTTTTTGGATTTCTTTTATCATTTATATTTGTGATTTGTACCTATAAAACACATGTGCACTTGGATTTTCCACATGGATCTTTCAATCTAATTAAATAGTCATCAATATATATAACTCTATCCTTTTCAAATATCATACATACAAATCCATATATGAATTCATATCAATTCAACCTATATCTCTAATCATATTTCACCAATTGGTGATTCAAATTTTTAAAATAATATTTTAAATAACACATTTAATTGCATACACATAATATAAAAATCATTATTGATTAAGTCAAAACATAATAATATACCATTTATAGCATATCATTTACCATAAAAATAATTATGGTTTATAAATAGGTCAAGAGGTGGGCATTGTTTTAAGTTAATAAATTGATGCTTATTTTTGATAGCACAAACATTTTTTTAAGTAGTATTTTAAAAGGGTTTCCATTTCCATTTTACACTGACTTAGTCAAATTGAGCTATTTGATGATACCAAGATTTGAAACTTGGTATTAGCTACATCAACTATTTGCCCCAACCATTGAACCAATGACCTATTGGTTGGATAGCACAAACTTAATGTATATTTTTTATACTATTAAATATTGATAATTCTATCTAATTATAAATCAATTTTCATACTTAGAAAAATAATCAATATACCAATTATAGAAAAAAACATTAGTGTAATACACATATAGTTCTACCAATAATAACATCGAGATTTTATGCTAATGGATTGAAAATTTATCATATTTCTTCTTGACAACTCAACCTTTGATTTTAGAGATAGAAGAAGAGATAATAAAAAATTATAAGAAAGCATATGGAAAACATAAATATGATACTCAATAAAAAAAATGAAGAACACAACAACAAATATAATCGTAAAAGATAGAGGAATAATATCAAACTTAAAATTAATTAAGGATGAAAAAAATTAGATCTATATACAAATTAAGAGTGACCATGTAAGACGCTAAAAATTCTAAAAATATGATTGGAAAATTCAAGTAAGAGCTAACTCAAACATTGATAGGAAAGAAATGTATTGAACAGTTTACTATCATATTTTATTTTAAGGACACAACCTTTTATTCTAGAGTGATAAGAACTATAATAGATATGATTAAATGTTAGAATAAGATAATATTTTCTTAAGTTCCACTAGGATAGACACTTGAGTTTCCACTCCTCTATGTGTTTGGAGAACTCTCAGTGGTGTCTTCATTAGTTTTGATGAGTTGTTGTAATCCAATGGCTCTCAATGATCAACTCTGCTATTTATACAGATTTGATCCTTGGAATAAATCAATCAATTCCACTCTTCTTTTCATCTTTTGTGTAATTCTTTGCATATTTATTGTGAAATTCTAACATGGTACCAGAGTAGGATAGATTTTGCTAGCATTCTCTCTTGAAGGTTCTAGGATCTGGTTCGTTTGTTTTGGATAATTTTTTGGCTAAGTTACTTATGCATTAGTCTCCTTTTTTTATCCATAGCCTTTTTTTTCAGCAAAATTTTTATTGTTGAAAAATATATATTGAATTAGTTTAAAAGTTGTGTTGAATTCGTGCTAAGGGATTTAAAAAAAAAAAAATTAAAAGCTCTATTTTTTTCCACACCAGGGTTCCCTGTGTATGGCGCTATTCTAAAAGCAAGAGCCTTTTAAAAAAAAATTATATATTTTATAATTCCCTCTATTCAAATTCTTTGAGTCCTCTTATAACAGGTGATCCATCCTGTTCTGTTTTTGTGGCTCCTCGGCTTTGTTTGGCCCACAAAGTTAAAGAAATATTAATTTTGTTTTACGCTTCTCTTTGAAAGACTACTATTTTTTATCTAACCAGCTAGTTGAGTTCTTATAAGTGAGTGGGATTTGATTTTCGGAAGATCTCCTCCTCACCTTTGAATCTTGGCATTTTTTGTTTATCTTTTGGATTTTTCCATGTGGATAGTGGCTTCGCTATACCTTTGTAGTGTATCTCCTTCTATGAGATATCATTGTTCTAAGGATACGATATAATAGCCACATATACACGTGGAAATGGTGCTTCACTTGAAAACATAATTCTGCAATATCAATATTTTACTGGATATGGTGTCCCACCATTTTCCACGTCGAGTGGCACTACTCTTGACAGAGTATCTCCAACTCTTCAACTCCATGTTCTCTGGTAGTTATCTTCAAGTTAGCCAGGCGCTTTCTCCTTCGACGATATATTTATCTCCCCTCTCTATTCGATTTTTTCATTATGAATGTTCTGATATTTTTTTTTCTGGTTCAGATAATCTTGATTTTGGTAGCTTGTGTTTTGCAATTATATATTTTAAGACTTTTTTTGTAGGTATATTGGTTCATCAGACATGATTTTTCCTTCAGCTCTAACATCTCCTGGTTATGAAGTTCACATTCGAGAGGTTTTTTGGTTCTGCTATAAAAAATTAATCTTTTTTTGTAGGTTAACTGGTTCATCAGACTGGTTCTTTCCTTCCTCTCTGACCTCTCCCGACCCTCATTCGAAATAAGGTATAACTTTATTTTTCCTTTGTGATCTTCTCGATTTTTTAACCTATTTTCTACAGTAATCCCCTTTGGTCAACTTAAAGGCACAACATCTTCAAATGACAAATTGGCACCTCACAAGCTTTTTGGTTCTCCGCCCTCAGCTTCAAAGCTCGTTGGTTCTTCACGCTCTGGTTCTCAACAGTCTCCTTTTTAGAGCACCATCTTTTTAGGAACTGTATTTCATTCTTTTTGTCAAATCCTCCTTAATATTTTTTGTATATCTTTTACGTTCCTTCATTTTTCAAAGGTATTTTATATTGCCTCCATTTTTCCACAAACTTATATTTCTATAAAAGGCACCTTTTGAAAGTGAGTCATTATTGTAAAAATTTAATAAAAAAATATTTTTTTGGGGGGGGGGGCTAGTGCAATTAGTTGCACTCTTGTCGTTCTTAAGGGGGTTGTATATTGTCTATCTTATTTTTTAAATCATTTTTTAGAGTAAATTATCTAATAAATGATAATTAGATATATTAAATATATTTCATTAACAAGTTTTTCAATTCTCCTCTCTACACTCTTAATTTTTTTTCCATAAATTTGGGTGATTATTAATTAAAGGGAAGTTGTTAATTTTATTTTCAAAATCTACCTTTACATTATTTAATTATTATCAATTTATTATCGAAAAAATTCTAAATTATTAAAGTATAAATTTGAACACCTTAATTTTTTACTTTTGTTTTATATCTCAACTTTAAAATCTCAAGTAAATTTATTTAAGGTGTTCTTATCCTTTCATATATCTCTTTTCTAAAGTAAGATCAAATATTAAGTTTTTTTCCTAATAATATACTTGAAGAAATTTTTCAATATACTCTCTTATGTATGTTAGATTTTTGGTATTAATTTTTTTTTTATCATCTCCAAGTATATTTAAAAGTAAACTCTATAACTTTAAAAACTTATAAGATTTCCCTAAAAATATATTTGCCTACGTTCCATGTATCATTGTCTCTAAAAACTTATAGTCTCCCTCAAAGTAAGGGCGGGTTTTTTTATACTGTTGGTATAAAGGCCTGACATATATTTTCTCATCAACCTTCTACATATTGGATATTTCTCTTACTTATAGTTTCCCTCAAGTTAGGGTGGGTGTTGAGATGCAATAAAAGGACTTGGCATTTCTTTAAGTAAACAATATTAAAACCTAATTATATTTATAGTTTCCCTCAATTTGGGGCGGGTATATTGAGTTGTTTAAAATTGAAAAAGTTCATTCTTTACCTCTAAATTGCATAAATTTGAAGTTCTAAGGGGGGATATTTTTGTAAATTAAAACTTTGAATTTTTCTTTAAAATGATGAATTCAATTGAACCTCTCACCCCTCATAACTTTCACACTTGGAAACCTAACATTTTCAATTCTTATCTCTCAAAAATTTCATACTCATTTGTTAAAAGAAAAGCAACCATAATTTGAGAAAGAATATGAATTTTTTGTTCATAAAGGAAAAATGCATGAAACAATGGATATTATTAGATCTAATGTTCATGAAAGTTTGTGGTTTCATATTACAAATTGCAAAAACCCTCATGAAATTTAGGAGAAACTAAAAACTTTGTTTGGAAAAGTAGATCAGATGAGATCAATGCAACTAGAATCAAAACTAACATCTTTGGTTGACTTCCTCACTAAGTTCAAAGAAGTCCTCACTCAGTACAAAGGGAGTGGGAAGACTAAGACTGAAGAGGAATACATTTATCTTATCATTTCTAAGCTAAATGGTGTTTTTCAATTTTTTTCTACCACCTTTATATCTACCAAAGATGCTCTTGGTGAAACATTTAAAATGCCTTCTTTAGAAGAATTTTGTGATAGATTAACTAGGTAAGAAACAAAACTTGCTAGATATGAAATATTTTATTCTTCCTCTTCCTCTAAAGCCTTAGTAGCCTCCACATCTTCTAAAGAAAAGTTCAAAAAGAAGGAAAATATCCCCGTAACCTGTACTCACTACAATAAGAATGGGCACTCTGCAAATAAATGCTAGAAAATATTACAGCAACTAGAAGCAGCTATGAAGGATCAAAATATAGAAAATAAAAAGAAAATAGGAAAATCCCTTAATGTTCAAGAAAAAACCTCAAATTATTCCTCTAATTATTGGGTCCTAGATTCTTGAGCTACTCATCACATGAGTGCTTCACATAAGTCTTTGTATTCTATCTCCTCTAGCTCTACTTGTAGCATTGAAGTGGGTGACTCTTATTTTATCCTTGTCATAGGAAAGGGGACATAATAATTGATGGTGGCTATATAAAGAATTTTCTATATGTTCAAAACATTACCACAAATCTCCTCTCAGTCTATCAAATTTGTACTTTTGGAAAAAGGAAAATTGTTCTCTTCTCCCCAACAGAAGTTGAGATAAGAGACTTTAAAGATCCCCATTCTCTTATAGCCAAAGGAAATATTGATCATAACTCTCATCTATTTTACTTAAAAGGCTTCCAAAATCCATAAGGAGCCTCCTATTTTATGGCTCATGGAGATCTTGAAAGACAAATGTGGCATGAAAGGTTTGGTCATCTTAGTTACAACTACCTAAAGGATTTGAGCACCCATGATATGGTAACAAGTTTACCCCAAGTCTCTTCTAGTGATGGATTTTGTCCTACATGTGCTCTTGTAAAGCAACATCAAGATCCCTTCCATCCAAGTAGTTATCTAAAATCCTCATCCCCTCTAGATTTAATCCATAGTGACCTAATGACCTTTCCAGAGCCATATTTCAAAGGAGAAAAGTATGCTCTAACCTTCATTGATGATTTTTCTAGAAGATACTGGGTCTACTTCCTGAAATATAAAAGTGATGTTCTATCCCACTTTAAATTTTTTAAAGCCTTAGTTGAAAATCAGGCATCTTGCAAAATCAAGAAGATTCACATTGATAATGGGGGAATATTGTAGTAATGAGTTCTCCATATTTCTTTCAAATCATGGTATCATTCATCAAAATTTTGTCTCCCATAATCCTCAACAAAATGGCATTGTAGAAAGGAAAAATTGGACATTAAAAGAAATGGCAAATTGTATGCTCCATTGAAAAGATCTTCATAAAGTTTTTTTGGTAGAAGCTATTAAATGTGCAAATTATATTCAAAATCGCACACCTCATAAAGCTCTTGAACATTTAACTCCTAAAGAAGCTTGGTCTAGATCAAAATAAAATGTTTCCTACTTCAATATTTTTGGGTGTACTACTTGGGATCACATCCCAAATAATAAAATGAAGGCCCTTGATAACAAAAGCAAAAATCTTATTTTTATCGATTATTGTGAAGAATTGAAAGCATATAGGCTTCTTGATCCCTCAACTCATGAGGTCTTCTTTCATAGGAATGTCCAATTTAATGAAACATTCCCTCAAAAATATCCTCAAACCCCCTCTTCCTCCATTGAGCCTTCTCTTATAGTAGAACCTCAATATTATGAAGAGCCAACTCTTGAAGTTAACTTGGTCATTGATAATCAAGATGAGGAACCTGTAACTCCAACTCAATGTTTTTCAACTCCTTTAACTCCTTCCTCTATGTCATTCTATTTCTTCTAATCCTCAATCCTTCAAAGAAGCCTCAGGTATTAAAGAATGGGATGATGCCATAGGAAATGAATTTTCTTCTTTAATAAAAATAAAACTTGGGACTTAGTTCCCTTGCCTGAAGGAAGGAGGTTAGTTCGTTGTAAATGGATCTAAAAAACAAAATATGGGCCTAATGGAGAAATAGATAAACACAAGGCTCATCTAGTAGCCAAAGGTTTTTTCGAAATTGAAGGTATTGATTATGCAAAAACATTTTCTCTAGTTGCTAAAATGGACTCTGTTAGACTGGTTCTTGCTCTGGCTGCTTCCTATAAGTGGCATGTCTATCAAATGGATGTAAAATATGCTTTCTCACATGGATATTTAAAATAAGAAATATTCATGGAACAACCTGTTGGTTTCACTCAAGACTTCTCTCTTGTTTGTAGGCTTAAAAAATCTCTCTATGGCCTCAAATAAGCACCTAGAGCTTGGTATGAAAATATGGACTCCTTCCTTATTTTTATAGGTTTTTCTCCTTGTGAGTCTGATAACACAGTTTACATCTGGAGAAATGAATGCAACATCACAATCCTTGTTCTATATGTTGATGACCTTCTTCTCACTGGTAGTAACTTGACTCACATACAAACTATAAAAGACTCCCTCTCTAAAAAAATTGAAATGGTTGATCTAGGTAAAACTCATTACTTCCTTGGAATCCAAATAAGTCAAACCGATGCAGGTATTTCTTTGTGCCAAAAAAAGTACACTCTAGATCTTATACAAAGATTCAATATGACAGATTGCAAACCTTCTCCTACACCCTTTCAATCTAGCATTAATCTTAGTACTTCCTGCTCATCCCATCTATGTGATGCAAATCTTTACTTTCAGCTTATAGGGAGTTTACTATACCTTACTCATACTCACCAAGATATATCATTTGCAGTTGCCCTCATATCCAATTTTTGTCATCAACCTTACTTCAGTCATTGGCAAGTAGCAAAAAGGATCCTCCGTTAATTGCAAGGCACTACTCACTTTGGGCTCTTCTACAAGGGAAAATCCATGGATATCATTGGCTACATAGATTTAGATTGGGCAGGTTCAGTAGAAGATAGATGTTTCACCTCAGGCTATGTATTTTGCCTTAGTTCTTCACCAATAGCCTAGTTATGCAAGAAACAACAAGAAGCTCTTTGGCTTTATCAAATTCTGAGAGAATTTGGTTTCACCTATGAGAAGCCTATAACTCTTTGGTGTGAAAATCAAAGAACAATTCATATTGCATGAAATACAATTGAACATCAGTGAACAAAGCACATTGAGATACACATACACTTTATAAGGCAGCATATTCAGAGCGGGGACATACTTGGAATATATTCCAACTGAGAATAAAATTGTAGATATCTTTACCAAGTCATTTCCTTCTCCACGTTACCTTTAGTTATGAGATAAGCTTGGAGTTATACAACTACATTTATTAGTTTTATGAGGATAATATTTGCCATATGAAGACAAGCCTCTCTTCTTCTAATAGTTGGTTTTTCCCCACAAGGGTTTTTTCACCAACTATTTATTGTCTATGAGTACCTAATCAGGCCACGTTGTCGGGACTCAACTTTATTTCTTGTATAAAGAGGACAATATTTTCTATACGAAGACATGCCTCTCATTTTTGGTTTTTTTCCACAAGGGTTTTTTCACCAACAATATTATGTATATGAGTATCTAAAAATGTTAAGTTGTCAGGACTCATATTTCTTTCTTTTATAAAGAGGACAATCTTCGCCATATGAAGACAAGCCTCTCATAGTTGGTTTTTCCCCAAAGGGATTTTTTCACCACATGTATTATGCAAATGAGTACCTAATCAAGCCAATTTGTCGAGACTCATCTTTATTTCTTGTTAAATAGGACAATCTTCGCCATATGAAGACATGCCTCTCTTCTTCTCATAGTTGGTTTTTCCCCATAGGGTTTTTTTCACCAAATTTCTATTGTATTAGGAGGATAATCTTCACCATACAAAGACAAGCCTCTAACTTCCTTTTGATTGATGGTTTTTTCCCATTAGGTTTTACCATCTCTTCAAAAAGAAGTCATTGTACATGAGTACCTCATCAGGCCTTATTTCTAGGACTCATTTGTACGATTTACCCCTAGTATTACTTAAGGTGGGGTGTTAGAATAAGAGAATATTCTCTTAAGTTCCACTATGATAGACACTTGAGTTTCCACTCCTCCATGTGTCAGGCGAACTCTTAGTGGTGTCTTCATCAAGTCTGATGAGTTGTTGTAATCCAAGGACTCTCAATGATCAACTTTGCTATTTATACAGAGTCAATCCTTGGATTAAATCAATCAGTTCCACTCTTCTCTTCATATTTTGTGTAATTCTTTGCATATCTATTGTGAAATTCTAACATTAAATATATAAGAAAGCACATTAAGAACATACACAACCAAAGAAGGGCCTATAAAAATAAAGGACATAATAAAAATAATACACATGAAACACAAAAAGGAACAATGTCAAAGCAAAAAATAGTTAATAATAAAGAAAAGTACCTGACATATAAGTATACAAATAAGAAGAGAAACAATATGTAGTATACAATAATAAAATTATAAATATGTGGAACAAGATACATGAGAATATATGAATATGTGGAACATGAAACATGAGAAGATACATGAGAATATTATGATATATGAAAATATTATTGGGATACCCACAGATATTCATACCTTATTCCTTCTCTTAAATCATGTCATTTATCTCTTTTCTTATTTTTTATCTATAATATCTTTTATTACTCTTCTTCCTTTATATACATACAATTGTGGTTTTAGGATGTTTTTGGAAAATATTGTGAATTCCAACATGGTATCAAAGCCAATAAATGAAGCAATGTTGCCCAATCACACAAAAGGGTTTTATATGGTAAATTATGACATATATGAACAAATTGTTATTTCTATTAGATTCCTTATAAAATTTCAAGGGGGTCCCTGACAACAATTTCCCCTGATGGAACACACTTGAAGGTACCAAATAATGTAACACCTTCACATCCCCAACACCTCCTCCAATGTATTAATTAGTTTTTTTAGACGGAGGTTATATTTTGTCCTTATGTATATTCATTCTTGTTCATGTTAAAATATTTCAATTTTATTTAAGTGTATATCATGGACTAAAGTGTTGAGACTCAACATTATCTTTGGAAAATAGGTAGTGCAGTCTACAAGTATCAAAGTAATTAGTCATGTGGAAGAATTATGTTATATTCCATTCAAATAATTTATATTTCTTCTTTGAAAGGCTCAAAAAATTACTTTCAAATTTTCTTCTTGTTCTTTCTTAATGTGACAATCATTTTTATAATATTCAATTTTACCATTATCATGTGATTTAAAAGCAAACTTCTTGATTTCAAAAATATTCTCTATAATGTGAGATTGTGAAGAATTTGGAAATTGCATGGTCATAATGTATGCCCATTTTATACATTTCATTTATTTGCATGTGTTGTTCAAATAATATACATAGTCAAGGCCATATTCATAGCTTTAACATTTTTTCAATATTTTTGGAAAAAATAAAATGATAGATAATTTAGCCAATTACAATGTTGAAATGTATCTTTTGAAAAATAAATATTTCAAGAGATGTAACTTGCATAGTGATATTTTATCATTTAACAAAAATGATATCATGTGTTTGAGTAGAAAACAATGAAATTAAAGGGATCTAAAAAATATCTTTTATAGAAAGGAAATTAAAAATAATTTATGAACATGCTATTTGGATATGGTCTAATTGAAGTATTTCGATATATAATATGTAATATTTTAATATTTTAATTAGAATGGTCTAAAAGAATTTGGGAATAAATTATTGAACCATAATTTATTTCGAGATAAAAAGTCATTTCCAAGATGGTTTAATTGATATAACAAAAAATGTAATAACTTTTTTTAGGTCAATTAAACCATATCTAGCATACCTTTTTATCACATAATTTTTATTTATTTTTCAATTAAATATAATTATTCATCTTCTTCAAAAAAGATAAAGATCAACATTGTGATTGGTTGAATTATATACAACTCATTTTTCTTGTCTATAGATATGCTCACATTTCTAATATATTACCTCTGATAATAGATGATGAACATTTGCAATCATATTATTTTTTATCATATTAATTTTGAATCAGAGATAAGGGGATAAGGTTTCAACCAAGCATTAGACCAAAATTTGTATAATTCCTTTATTTACTAACCATCTAATTTGTTTCTTGATCAATTGCAAACAATTTGATATGAAGTTCCATGTTGGCAATCCTTTGGGTAGGGTACTATAGCCTTTGTCCATCCTTTCAATATTTTTTAAATAACTTAAAAGGTGGATCATAGAATTTTATTTATAGAAAATAATCATTTTATTTGAAGTGTTTTATATATAACTCAAATATTTATTTGAATTGAATTCTTATCACACATTCTCAAATTTTCTCTACTTGTGTCTATTTGAATTTTATGCGATGCTAGTCTATGCTTCATGTCCATAGAGTTCAAAAAACACAATAAATAAATTGAATAATAATTGTGTACAGTTGTTGTACTCTTTCAATCTCATAATTATGCTTATCTAAACCCATTTCATCTTGTAAATAGTGTTATTCATATTTCTAATTTTATTTTCATTTTACTTGAATCTAAACTAAGCTTGTTATTGAATTTTATTAATTTTTTTTTTAATAAGCTATGCATGGTTTTTATTGGACTTTATCTTTTTATCTGTGACATTCTTCATTTACTCTTCTATCAAAGATATTCTTCATCTTCCTCAAATTGCTAAGTTTCCATAATAGACTCCTTTTATATCAAATGCCTTCAAGAATTTAAATTGTATTAAGCTGAAATTCAACACTGTAAATGGTTAAAATATTTGCTACCTAGCTTCTATATCAAAAGACAATTGCTAAAATATATTTAATATATCTAAAATATATGGCTAAAATATTTTCTACTTAACTTCTATAACAACCTCACAAATTCTCAATACCTTTTTTAAGGTTCTTATTCCCCTAATATTTTAAGATAATATTTTTTTTGTTATTTTTTTATTTTATTTATAATTTTATCCCCACTTTTTGTTAACACTAGTAATATTTACATTTTATTATCAATTATTGCAAGAAACTCGAACATAAAAAATAAAGTAATATTTACTTTTTATTATCAATTATTGCAAGAAACTCAAATATATATATAAAAAAAAAATTAATAAATAAAATTAAAATCATGATGGTATTTACTTTCATGTCTTTATAGTTCTTGCCATCCAAATAAAACTATTTAATTACACAAATAGTTTTACCACATATATATCACATTGAATACAATCACCACCCTTTAAATTTGTCCATTCTTTGTCAATATATAAAATAATAATAACATAATAAACACTGTTGTTTAATTACCATGCAACTTCTAAAACATTATGAAATTACCTATAGTCTATTTTTAAATGTGACCGCTTCATAAAATTTTTACGATACATACGATTTATTAGTATGCCTATCTTCCATTCTACTTCAAAGAACCTTCATGATTTCACGTAGTTATATACTTATAAAATATAGAAAATAATAATACAATGATGTTTTTGCATTTATTTTACCTATATCTTTTGTCGTTGTTAACGAATAATTATATTATTGTTAATTATATTAAATTAAAGAAATGTTTTAGTTATGTGACAAATCTTTCAAAATGAAAGGCAATGCTTACTGCTTACGTAGTAGAAGATCGAATACGTCTATTATTGTAAAATCAACCGTCACCAATTATTATATATATATATATATATATATATATATATATATATAAAAGGTATTTCGTTAATCCTATCGGCGACTAAAGTGTCATTAGGTTAGGACCAATTGCTGTCCGGCGAGGGATACCATTTTCCCACCTCCATTTTACTGTATTTTGTCGGCATGAAAATAACGCATTTGCTTTTGGTGTTATTTTTAATTTCTGATGTTCCCGATATGATCGCCCTTCGCCCTTGACTTCATATTGTTATACTTAACGAAAATGCCAACTAGAATAAATAGCATTGAAATTTAATTTGGATCCATCAAACAGAATGCTAAAGATATGGCATCGCTTAATTCTAAAGTGTGGTATGGATATAGTCAGCTCTAAAAATAGCTCAGAATTCTTACGTTTAGGCACTTAAGTGAGGAAAATTATAAAACCACAAAGAACACCGTGCAGTACCGAGTCAAGAAATTTTAATTTGCCAGCTGCGAGTCGACATACTAACCTCGTCAATTGTTTCTTTCACGCAACATATTCAAAGGAGAGAGGAGACATAGTCATCTTCTATTCACTTTCTCCACAAAAAAAAAATTATTAGACCCAGCAATTCATTACCAAAAGAACAGAACGCGTGATATCATAGGACAAGAATTAGCCACCATTTTTCCTCTTCAAGGAATAGATCAAAACGGTCGAAAAGTATGTAAAACTTCCGTCATTTTTTTTATAAGCTCAATGCCGGCGTCCTTGACTCGGTCATACACGCGGAGAGGAACCGGCCTTCCCTATCGACCACCACATATAAATACACACCAAACCCACATGCAACCAACCAGCGCATCATATCAGGCCCGGCAGCCTCCAATCCCACACAATGGCGTTTTTAATTGCTTTGGCGTTGTCTATGGTGGCCTTGGCAGCAGCTGAGTACGATCATACCTATTCATCCCCTCCTCCTCCCTACTATTACAAATCTCCGCCCCCTCCATCCCCCTCACCGCCGCCTCCCTATTATTACAAATCTCCTCCACCACCATCTCCCTCTCCTCCTCCGCCATATTACTACAAGTCACCACCTCCACCCTCCCCTTCTCCTCCACCCACATACTACTACAAGTCACCTCCACCGCCATCTCCATCTCCGCCTCCTCCATACTTCTACAAGTCCCCACCTCCGCCATCTCCCTCACCTCCTCCCCCATACTATTACAACTCCCCTCCACCTCCATCCCCATCTCCTCCACCTCCCTATCTTTACAAGTCTCCTCCACCACCATCTCCTTCACCGCCTCCTCCCTATTACTACAAATCTCCACCACCACCTTCTCCATCTCCTCCTCCCCCTTATTATTACAAATCTCCTCCACCACCGTCTCCTTCTCCTCCTCCGCCATATTACTACAAATCACCTCCTCCACCCTCCCCTTCTCCTCCTCCCCCATACTATTACAAGTCCCCTCCACCTCCATCCCCATTTCCTCCACCTCCCTATCTTTACAAGTCTCCTCCACCACCATCTCCTTCACCGCCTCCTCCGTATTACTACAAGTCTCCACCACCACCTTCTCCATCTCCTCCTCCCCCGTATTATTACAAATCTCCTCCACCACCGTCTCCCTCTCCTCCTCCGCCATATTACTACAAATCACCACCTCCACCCTCCCCTTCTCCTCCTCCGCCATACTACTACATATCCCCGCCACCACCATCACCGTCTCCGCCTCCTCCTTACTACTACAAATCCCCTCCACCGCCCATGTATTGATTTGATCAATTCATTCTCATACTGACTGATAAATATGTAAGACTCTCTTATTGTCTACATTTTGTTTTTATTCCATACGCTACTGAATTCAAGAATAGGTTAAACTCTCTCGATTAGATTTTGAGTATACATTTTAAAAGCTAAAATTAGTCTTTCTTTCTTTTTGTGCAGAAGTTCATCTGCTGCAGTCTGCAGCTATCATCCCACCTATGTAGTGGAGACATTCATTGTAAACATGTACGCCAATATTTGGCAACGGCTTTGCCTAAATATGTTAGAACTGAACATTTAAAGTTCAAACCCAAAAAAAAATAAGTTTGTATAACACAAAATATTAAAGATTTTCTTATGTATTAATAAACATGTTATTATTATTTTTATAATGATACCAATAATAATTATTTGAACGCAGTGTAAATGTTCCAGAGTTTGTCTCCATTAATGTATGTGTAACGGACGTGACATGATCAATATTCACTATTATAACATTTGTCTTACTTTTTACTTCTACTTATGAACGTCAATGTGGGTTTGGTGTGTATTTATATGTGGTGGCCGATAGGGAAGGCCGGTTCCTCTCCGCGTGTATGACCGAGTCAAGTAGGCCGGCATTGCAGCCTATGCAATCTGACGCAACTTTTACATTAAAAAAATCTTTAAAATTTAATTCGACAACTTTTCGAGTGTTTTAAACTATTTATTCGTTGACGAGGACAAATGCTGGTTAATTCTTGTCCTTTGATATTACGTATAATTTTGGTAATGAATTGCTGGGTCTAATAAGTTAGACTGGAGTTGGTGGAGAAGCTGCCTTTATGTCCTTTGAATATGGAGTGTGAAGGAAGCAGTAGACGAGGTCAGTATTTCGACTTGCAGGAGAGTCTTTCTGTAGCTGGTAAATTAAAATTGAGACTTTCGCTGCTCTACAATGATTTTTTAATCATGTCCTCGTGTAAGTGCCTAAAAGTAATTGAGAAAATCACAAAGTAATTTTAAAGGATTGAAATAGATCTAAAAAAATAGTAAATATTATTTATATTATAATAATTATATATATTATTGTAATCTTAACAATTTATATATATTGATATTATAATAATTGAAATATTGGTGTATTACCACCAATTGAATGTAAATGCACACCATGCTTACATTGAAAATTAGAAAGAAAATTTTCTCCATAAGACAGGTAGAGAATGTTGAGAAAAATATATGTGAAAGTAAAAATAAAAAAATTATAAATAAAAAAGATATGAAAAATAAAAAGATGTGAGTTAAAATAAAAATAAATAAAAACATTATAAATAAAAAAATGGGAATGGTCCATCTCAAGTGTAAACATTTAGTTGAAGAAGAGGTATTAAAGTGGAATGATAGGAATATATAATTGGGAATAAATAGTTTGTAAAGGGACAACAACATTGGTTTGATAGCAAGAGGACTAACTACCCCCACACAAATTCTGCTACCCCCACACAAATTCTGCCAATGGAGTAAAGGTGAGGAGCAAGAAGAGGACCCACTCAGGTGAGGAGTTCCCAAAAACTTCCACCTTTAAACCTACTACTTTACATATTTAAAATAATAAACCTATTTGATCTTCTACTAATTGCCGAGGGTTACTTTTACAATAATACAATTATTAAATCTTGTGTTGCTTAAGCATTGACTTTGTAATTGAAAGATCAACCACACAAATAAAACATTTCTTTAATTTAATATTGTTAAACCATAATATAATTAAGATATAGATAAAATATATGCGAAAAATCAATGTATTATTACTTTCTATTTCATGTATATATTTACATAAAAGCATATTCTTTAAATATATATTAAACATACTTATATACACTCTTTCTTAGGTCACGAGAGTTTAATATTATAAGGATAATAAGCTATATAATTCAAGAATATAATATAGATAATATTTTAGAAGTGATATGCTACTTAAAATATATTTTTTTAATTTTTTTATATTAATAAATTAAAAGAATGAATAAATTTGAAGGATGATGATTGTATTTAATGTGATGCATATTTAGTAAAGTTTTTTTTTTGTGCACGTAAATAGTCTTACTTTGATGGCAAGAACAATGTGGGTTGAAAAATGATCGAGAAAATAGCCATGTAAGTAGATTCCACATTAACTATTATTTTGGTTTCATTTAGCTAGAAATAATTTTAGAAGGATGAACAACATTTTTTTATTATAAATTATGTGTAGAGAAGCATGGGAATGAAAAAGTATACAATTATTATTCAATTTATTTCTGGTGTATGTTTTTATGGGTATGAAATATTTATTAGTATCACATCAAATTTAAATGGACACAAGTAGAGATAATTTAAAAATGTGTGATTATAAGTTAATTTTAAAAAATGCTTGAGTTATATATAAAATTATTAAATTAAAACTGTAGCATTGAAAATGACCCCAAATGAAATAACAAAAACAAGCAATGTGCACTAAAATAAATCTATATTTGTATTACAATATACTAGAGCCTTGGTCACCTTTTTACAATGATATGGCCTGATGGTACAGGGGTATGATTAAATATATATAACCAATCATTTATTCTAGAGTGATAAGAACTATAATAGATATTATTAAATATATAAGAAAGCACATTAATAATATACAACAACCAAAGAAGAGCCTAAAAAAATAAAAGACATAATAAAAATAATACACATGAAACACAAAGAGCAACAATATCAAATCAAAAAATAGTTAACAATAAATAAAAGTACATGATATATAAGTATACAAATTAGAAGAGAAACAATACATGGTATAATATAATAAAATGATGAATATGTGTAACAAGAAACATGAGAATATATGAATATGTGGAGCAAGAAACATGAGAATATGTGGATCCATTTGTAACATATTATGCTAAATGAAAATATTATGGGGGTACCCATAGGTATTCATACCTTATTCCTTCTCTCAAATCATGTCATTTATCTCTTTCCTTATTTTTCATCTATAAGATCTTTTATTACTCTTCTTCCTTTATCTACATATGACTGTGGTTTTAGGATGTTTTTGGAAAGTATTGTGAATTCCAACATGGTATCAAAGTAATAAATGAAGCAATGTTGCTCAATCACACAAAAGGTTTGTACAAAGTAAACTATGACATATATGGACAAATTGTTATTTCTATTAGATTCCTTACAAAATTTCAAGGGGGTCCCTGACAATAATTTCCCCTGATGGAACGCACTTGAAAGTACCAAATAATGTAACACCTTCAAAATACCCAACACCCCTCCAATGTATTAATTAGTTTTTATCAGGAGGTAATATTTTTTCCTTATATATATTCATTCTTATTCATGTTAAAATATTTCAATTAAATTTAAGTGTATATCATGGACTAATGTGTTGAAACTCAACATTATCTTTGGAAAATAGGTAGTGCAGCCTACAAGTATCAAAGTAATTATCCATGTGGAAGAATTATGTTCTATTCCATTCAAATAATTTATATTTCTTGTTTGAAAGGCTCAAAAAATTACTTTCAGATTTATTTGTTGATCTCTCTTATTATTACAATCATTTTTATAATATTCAATTTTACCATTATCATGTGATTTAGAAGCAAACTTCTCAATTTCAAAAATATTTTCGATAATGTGATTTGTGAAGAATTTAGAAATTGCATGGTCATAATGTATACCCATTTTATTCATTTCATTTATTTTCATGTGTTATTCAAATAATATACACAGTCAACAACTTTAACATTTTTTCAATATATTTGGAAAAAATAAAATGATAGATAATTTAGCCAATTATAATGTTGAAATGTATCTTTTGAAAATAAATTAGTTCAAGAGATGTAATTTGCATAGCGATATTTTATCATTTAATAGAAATGATATCATGTGTTTGAGTACAAAACAATGCAGTTAAAGGGATCTACAAAATGTCTTTTATAGAAAGGAAAGTTAAAAATAATTTATGAAATGTTATTTGGATATGGTCTAATTGAAGTATTTCCATATGTAATATGTAATATTTTAATATTTTAATTAGAGTGGTCTAAAATAATTGCGGAATAAATTATTGAACCATATTTTATTTCGAGATAAAAAATCATGTCCAATATATAGATAAATGATTGGCTAAATTATGTACTACTTGTTTTCCTTATCTATAGATATGCTCACATTTCCAATATATTACCTTTGATAATAGATGATGAATATTTGTAATAATATTATTTTTTATCCAATCTTCATATCCATTTTTGTTGATAGCATTAACAATAATTTTTGAATATTCTCAATTGAAATACATTTCTCTATTTTTTCAATTGTAATTTTAATGCCTATAAGAACTACCCTAGACTCTACATAGTAGTTAATTAAATTTTTGTATGAGGAGAATTTTGCCTTCACTATTTAAAAAGTACCACCTTCACAAGATTTTACTAGATTTCTTTTAGAATCACCATAAAAAAAAAAAAATTGATAAACCAAATTTATAAACATTTTTATTTTACCTTAGACCAAAGAAAATCCTTTATTTTAATGTCATTATCATAGATGACTCTTCCATGTATGTTCAAATATTGTAACCAAGTTGCTACCACTTATTTTTAGTACTTGAGACTTCCTATGATGAGAACCCTATTTATCAACAATTTGAAAGAGAGGCAATATTATGATTTCAAACTTAGGCATGATGAGTTTTGTTTTTTAAATATATTATTCCTTCAAGTCATAAGCTCCAACATATAATTGTAGGACCCATGCTACACAAAATACATAATGCTTTAGATTTGAAATAATTAATCCAACATTTCAACTCTTTCAATGTTTATGGATCTACCCAATATATTTTCATATTCTAAATAAAGTAATCCCAAATAGTGTGAGCAAACATGATTTGATGTTTCTAAACCCTTATCATACAAAGCCCATTTAAAATGTCTATGATATCTTTTTTTTGTATACTCTCTCCTACAAGATTATTACTTTAAGATACTAAAAAAGGAATGTTGAGGCCTTAGGGAGAGTATCTAGTGACCAAATATTCTTCAAAAAAAATATTTAGGAGTAAAAAATTTTGATTTCTTTAAATTCTCATAGCCCAACTTGACCAAGTGTCCACCATATTTTCATGTAAAAATTAAAAAAAAAACTCTTGAAGCATATTTTAAAGTTCATTTACGAAGATAAATCCATCGTCTAGATTTGTTGCTCAAATTAATCTAATATTTGATATTTAGATCTTTACAAATTAGGCATGATCAAGCCAATGGTTTTAATTTTGAATCAGAGATAATGGGATAAGGCTTCAACCAAGAATTAGACCAAAATTTGTATAATTCCTTTATTTACTAACCATCTAATTTATTTCTTGATCAATTGCAAACAATTTGATATGAAGTTCCATGTTGGAAATCATTTGGGTAGGGTACTATAGCCTTTGTCCATCCTTTCAATATTTTTTAAATAACTTAAAAGGTGGATCATAGAATTTTATTTATAGAAAAAAATTGTTTTAGTTGAAGTGTTTTATATATAACTCAAATATTTATTTGAATTGACTTCTAATCACACATTTTTAAATTTTCTCTACTTGTGTCCATTTGAATTTTATGTGATGCTAGTCTATACTTCATGTCCATAGAGTTCAAAAAACACCATAAATAAGTTGAATAATAATTGTGTACAGATTTTGTACTCTTTCAATCTCATAATTATGCTTATCTAAACCCATTTCATCCTATAAATAGTGTTCTTCATCTTTCTAAATTTCTTTTCATTTTAATTGAATCTAAACTAAGCTTGTTATTGAAGTTTATTGTCATTTTTTTTAATAAGCTATGCATTGCTTCTATTGGACTTTATCTTTTTATCAAATATATTCTTCATTTACTCTTCTATCAAATATATTCTTCATATTCCTCAAACTGCTAAGATTCCACAATCAACTCCTTTTATATCAAATGCCTTCAAAAGTTTAAATTTTGTCAAGCTAAAATTCAACACTGTAAATGGCCAAAATATTTGCTACCTAGCTTCTATATCCAAAAAACAATTGCTAAAATATATCTAATATATCTAAAATATATGGATAAAATATTTGCTACTTTTTTTTATTTGTGGAAAACATCCCAAAAGGGATGCCACTTTTGGGTAAAGACCCAAGGAGGCAGGGGTATCCATTCTGCAAAAAATGCTTAGGACACGAACTTGGACTACCACCTTTGACATACTAAAGGAGCAAACAAACACACAAAACCAATTTAAAAATAAGTAAATAACAACAAAATTAATAAAATAAAATAAAAATAATGCTCCTTGAGTGTGTCAAAAATAAAAGCACAACCAAACACACACACAATAAGATAAAAGAAACCACAACACAAACCACATAGAAAAACACAAGAACCACATAACAAAACATAAACAAGACAAAATCAACATAACACTACAAAGACAACCCAAAAAAAACATGAAAAATAAACACAACCAAAACCTAAAATATTAAAAAATAAAAGAAAAATAAAAATAAAAAACAACCAACAACAAACAATAAACAAAAACAAAAAATACAGAAAACACTCACACAAAAAACACGAATTAACACAAAGTGAAACACAAGAATAAGAATGACAAAAACAAAAGAACAATAAAAAAAAACATAAAAAAAACACAAAACAACAAAAACACAAGAACAACAAAAAACAACATAAAGAACACAAAAACAAAAAAAAAACACACACCTTAAAAAACTAAACAAAAAAAAAAAAAAAAAAAAGAAAAAAAATTAAACATAACAAAGACCTATCTAGACCAAAAGACTAAAAAGACAAGAAACAACAAAGGAAACATAAGAAAGAAAAGAGTAATCTAGGGAACTAAAAAAACCTGAATGAACCAAAGAGAAGCAAAAAAAAAACAAGAAACTAGGTACCTTTAGAACTGGAGCCATCCAAAGAAATGATAGAAAGAAGAGCTTCCCTAATTTGTGAAGCCCACCATCTAGGAGGGTGGCCATTGCAAGTAAGATCACATTTATCCAAAGTCCAATTAGCTAAAGCATCAGCACTCTTGTTTTGATCTCTGACCACATGATTGTAATCAATTTTCAAAAATCTCATCTAGATTAATTGAATATTCTCAATAATTTTTTTTTTCTCCAATCAACCTTATGATTCTTGGAAGGAGTCTTCAAAATGTTAATCATGAGTTGAGAGTAAGACTCAACTAACACCATTTCCCATCCAACATTAGTAGCCTCCTGAAGGCCTCTGAGGATACCATACCCCTTAACTAGGTTATTGGAAAGAATACCCAAATTCTTAGCAAAAGTAAAAACTAGGGAGCTTTCTAAAAGTCTACCAATTCCTCCCACACTAGATTTTCCAGGGTTCCCTCTAGAGGCTTCATGTGATCCCGCAACCAAAATCCAAAATCTCAAAACCCCCAAGCCTAAGGCATCGGGCACCATGATCACGTAGGATCGGTGCGACGAGAACTACCCCCATGGTGTGGGTTCTATGGGACCCCTCAATGCGGCTATTGCTAGCCCCCGCATCATGCCTACTACCACCTCCCTCATCCAATCACCTACGACAAGATGATGATGACTGCTTAGTACCACTGTCCCTCATTTGGCACAAAGAGCCACCTCCAGGAGGCTTAGGTAACCACCCACCGAGGCAGATAATCTCTCCCTCCATATCCATCCGATGCCAAGACCAATATGTCTCCCACCGAGACCAATCTACCTTCCACAGCAACCACTCTGCTTCCCGTCGATGGTAGTAAGCTACTGCATCGTCACGTTGTGCCAGTTGCATCTGTAGGAGATCCCTCTCTTGTGTAGCACTGGTGTCCCCATCCCCTCGATAGTGTGTAGCGAATGCACTCTCCCGATCCACTAGCTGAGCCCACAGGAGATCCCTCTCATTCAAAGCTTCCCCTAGCTCCTCATCTCGCCTTTACAGCAGCTCCACCAACCCTACATTTTCAACACATAACCCTGACTTCATCTCCTCTGAATCTCCTTGATGCATAGGCACCTCTAAAATAGCAGCCTCCTCTGGCTCCCACTACTCTAGGACGTCCTACATCTCTGGCTGATCCGAAGCCCCAAAATCCATGCCCGAGTCATCCACCTCCACCATGTCTGCCTCCTCTAGCAGAGCTCCCCAACCCTCACTTGGTGCCTTCGCACCATCATCCCCAGTTGCTACCACCTTCGCACCTCCCAATGGTCCCTCTCCCTGCCATCACCGTAGTATCCACCACTGATCATACTCTGGCGTAGTCTCGATGTCATCCACGTCCAGGAGGTCGATCATCACATTCGAATCCTCACCCAGTGGCACGATGACCAACCGATCTAGAGTCCTCTCGTCCCCCCGACACTGATAGACCACGGGCTCACCAGGAAACCCCTGGCATACCCCAAACTATCATGTCACCCGAATGTATAGGAAGAACTCCTGCTCAATCCCATGTTGCCTAATCAACCACCACTCCCTACGTACCTGTCAGAGCTACTCTCTAGCCTTCGGCCAGGCTGGACAGTCTCGATAAGGTCATAGAACACCTCCCCCAGAGCAATTCGAGTAAAGGCATCGACATAGTGCCCTATGGCACCTGCCCATCGTCGACTCTGTCCCTACTCCCCAGACCGCTACCATAGAGTTGCATAACCAATATCCTTATCCACCATCTCCACTTGCATCATCCACGGTAACCCCGTAGGTCTATCCACCACTATGTGCTACCAACCCCAGCTCTACAATAGATAGCTATAGCTGATCCCCTTCTGCCTTCAGTAGTGGACCTCATATAGCTCCCCATAGAGCTACGCCAATAGCATCTGCCCCCATCTCATGATCAAATGCTCCTGCATCAAACACTCCACCAACCGATAGACCACATCCAACAGGTTCCATGGGAACCTTGCACCTGACGATTCAAGTAACAACATGTTGGAAATGAGGCCCATAAGCAATGCATGCCTCACTCCCAACACCCCCCTCTCAAACCACCATCAAACCAGAATCCCGCCCATCTAGAACTCAACCTCTGCCATCTCCACTGGACCATCAAACCAGAATCCCGTCCATCTAGAACTCAACCTCTGCCATCTCCATCTAGAATCCTAAGAATTCGATAGACATCCTCCAAAGTGATCGTCATCTCCCCTATTGGGAGATGGAAAGTATTAGTCCGAGGATCCCACAAGTTGATTAGGACCATCAGGTAGGCCCGATCCCCAATCACTGGCTCCAGCCAAGCCACCTGCTTGAGCCCAAGGGCATCAAACCACTCCCAATCAGCCATAACTAGCGCCTCCCGTGCTTCAGCAAACATAGTCGACACACAATACTGGATCTTCACAACCTGTAATAGACAACAAAATAAGCATGATAGAATCATGAAAAATAGTGTACAAAAACAACATTTAATTTGTCAACTTAGGGTTTACACTCTTAATTTGATAAATTACAAAAAACAAAAAAATTTAAACATAGCAAAATTTAGTACAAGAAAATAATAAAGAGGGAGTTCACTTACTGGTCTCACTTCGGCTCCGCCACTCGATACGGTTCATGCACTCATGGTGGCAAAAAAATTTAGTAGTGCTTCGCTTCGTAGAATTGACCTCCTCCTCCTCAGAGCTCCAAATCACCAGGAAAACAAGTGTAAATGAGCCCAAACCCTAGTTTTGGCCTTTAAATAGGATTTTTGAGCCTGTAATCATTCCTCCCTAGGACGAGCACTCTGGTTAGCACTCGTCCCACCATGGAACGAATGCTCAACATGAATTTGTCCCACCCTACAATGAATCCAGAGAAAAAATTTCAAAAACAACAAAAATTGAACAAAAGTGCACAAAAATAGCTAATAAACTTGCCCGATGAGAGTGCTTTGGAACTTGACATTACGGGCATGCAAAAAAAATGTCGGGGTCACAAATCCTCACTATCCTACTCCCTAAGAAGGCTACCATAGCCGGACCGCTCCACGGGAAGACAGATTTTTGAGAATTTCATTCCCAAACGACGTTGCCAAAAGGGCCAAAACCCAACAAAAATAGCAATAACATTGTCGAACAAAGGCACCTTCACGCATCACATTCTTGGCATCCAAAACAAATGTTGGGGTTATAAATTGTCACCATCATACTCCCTAAGAAGGCCACCATGGCCAGACCGCTCCATGGGAAGATGGATTTTTAACAATTTTAGCTCCAAACGACGTCGCCAAAAGGGTTAGCACCCACCAAAAATAGGTCCAAATGTTGGAAAACTGCACACAATTCAAAGATAAATCTCTAAAGGCACCCTTACCTAAGTCATCTTGGGTCAATCGATTCGTCGCTTTTCTCATGTTGGTCATTCCCTCATCGATTCGTCGCTTGAGGGGGTAGTCACACGTAGTCACCAATCAACAAATACACACCCAATCATGGAAATGGCATGCATTCAAAGAATCATCGGCAAAGACAAATCACACTCCTTCTTGGGGTAGTAAATAAGCAATAATCACAAGATGATCAATCACTTGGCATTTGTGAATCATGAACTCAAGGTTCTCACAGACAAAAGGTTGCGCCCTTTGCCTATTCATGACTGATCAATGTCCAAGTTCAAGTCACACCTCATCGAAAAAGGTTAACACTTGAATTGAGTTCCTTCGCTTGTCAGAAGCAAGGATTCAAGAATGCATACCCTCTTCATACTTGGGGCATCAAAATTTGGTTAGGTTACCAAGAAACCCTAATCATTAGTGCTTTGGATATCTATTTTTTGCTTAGAACTGTGCCTTGCACAATGCATCCCAAAAAGGGGCATCTATAGACACCAAAACAACACCAATCTGATTATGTGACCGCAAACACTGATCGCATTGACACACACAGCCCCAAGGGCAGCCCCTAGAGGTCAAACAGTGGTCCTAACCACTCTCACAGCAATTTTGGAAGGTCAAAAATCAATTTGGCACCTTTAAGCACTTTTCTCAATATCCATTCCACCCAGGGAAAAATTCAAATTGGGGTTCGCTCCTCCCTGGGACGAATTCATAATTCGCTTCGAGGTGGGGTGAATTGCAGGTTTGACGAGCAAAAAGTCAAATCTTGACAAATGGCAGCTCGGAGCTGCCACTTAACACCTCCTTCATTTCATGGGAGCATGATTGAGCATTTTTGAGCATTGGAGGTTGTTACAAGGGCAGTCATGAAGCCCCTAATCGGGGAGGAATCTTCCCTCCCCTGGAAGGGCATGGCTGCCAAGTGGCACCCCTGCATGCTCATCCCCAAGAGACCTCTAGGTCTATAAATTGGTGGGTTTTCCCACCCCAAAAGAGGAATACAGAGCAATTGTGAGAAATGAAGTGCTATCATTTTATTTCCCCATACACCCTAGTGCGATTTGTACCCTTCACATCCTTGATCTCTTTTAGAGAGGAGGTCATTGGGTGACTAGCGAAAGGGCGAATCTTGAGCTCAAAACCTGACATTTGACCACAATATACCACCCAATTTTTTGACAACACCTTGTAAGGGATTTCAGACCCATCCCAAGTGGATTGGTATCGAAATTAGGCCCCAAACGGTGGGCGGCCCATTCGGGCGCCCTGCTCTACTGCAGGCCTAATCATTCCTTTTAGGAGCAATTAGGGATCTATAGCAGATTTTGCTTTCTATAATTTTCATCTTTTGCATTCAAATCTATGATTCTTAGATAGGTTATCATTTAAATTTCGTCTCGTTTTGAACAATTTTGATCGTGTTTCTATATTTATTTGCTTTTACTAACTTGCGGATAGCATCATCATATTCCTGTTGATGGAGGTCAAATTGGGAAAATCCAACCATCTAGATCCTCCCAAAATTCCCCCAATTAGCTAACCCCAAGTTTGTAGGTCTTTTGGAGCTCTCTAGGTCGGACATTTGGGACACCTTTTCGGCGTTTTATTGTAGGTGAATTCGTCCTGCCCCGGAGTGAATTCAAATCAGCAAGGAATTTCCCAAATGTTCTTTTTGTAGTGCCCTCCTAGTGATGTCCTGATGCCCCTATCAAATTTTCAAAGCATTTGGATTCATTTTAGTCTTAGTTTAATTCATTTTTCTCATCTATTTATCGCAGACTTGGGGATTGCATGTTTTGTTTTAACCGTAGGTGCTATTGATTATATTTTGCTTCTTTGAATGCAGGACCGGAACATCGGAGGAGCATTCAGGAATCAACATTCGTAGACACAAGCGACGACGACGTTTTGGTCCGCCCATCTTACATGTGGGCACACGAAAGAAGGAAGGCTATCCATGGATGTAACCAAGAGATGAATTTAACGCTCCTCGCCCTTGAAAAGGGAGGATGCAAATTGTAACCGAGTTATGGAATACATCAATAAAATAGGAGGGTTGTTATTTCATTTGGGTTTCAATTCATGCTTTCTCCATTTCATGCGTTTTAATTCATAGGATATAGCATTAAGTTTAGCTTCATTTTTTGCATCGTGCTTGGAGTCTTTCCTTTCTTGTTTCCGTATCCTTGTGCTTCCACCTTGTGAGGTCTACATTATTTGGGTTTTTGTTTTAATTTTTACTTCTATCCTATGCAGTTTTCATTGGCTTAACTCCTTTATTGTAAAAGGTTACATGACCCTTCCAAAACCCTTATACCAATCAAAAAATATCAAACCAAAAATTAATTAAGGATAAAAAAATTGAATCTATATACAAATTAAGAGTCACCATGTAAGATGCTAAAAAGTCTAAAAATATGATTAGAAAATTCAAGTAAGATCTCACTCAAATATTCATAGAAAATAAATGTATTGAACATTTTACTATCATATTTTATTCTAAGGACACAACCTTTTATTCTAGAGTGATAATAACTATAATAGATATGATTAAATATATAAGAAAGAACATTAATAACATACAACAACCAAAGAAGAGCCTACAATATAAAGGACATAATAAAAATAATACACATGAAACACAAAGAGAAACAATGTCAAAACAAAAAATAGTTAACAATAAAGAAAAGTACATGACATATAAGTATACAAATAATAAGAGAAATAATACATGGTATAATATAGTAAAATTATGAATACATGGAACAAGAAACATGAGAATATATGAATGAGTGGAACAAGAAACATGAGAATACGTGGACCCATTTGTAACATATTATGATATATAAAAATATTATGAGGGTACCCATAGGTATTCATACCTTACTCTTTCTCTCAACCCATTTCATTTATCTCTTTCCTTATTTTTCATCTACAAATTTTTTTTATTACTCTTATTCCTTTTTCTACATATGATTGTGGTTTTAGGATATTTTTGGAAAATGAAGCAATTTTGCTCAATTACACAAAACGGTTGTACAAGGTAAACTATGAAATATATGGATAAATTGTTAGTTCTATTATATTCCTTACAAAATTTCAAGGGGGGCCTAACAACAATTTTCCATAATGGAACACACTTGAAGGTACCAAATAATGTAACACCTTCAACATCCCCAACACACCCTCCAATGTATTAATTGATTTTTCTTAGATAGAGGTAATATTTTATCCTTATATATATTCATTCTTATTCATGTTAAAATATTTCAATTGAATTTAAGTGTATATCATGAACTAAATTGTTGAAACTCAACATTGTATTTGGAAAATAGGTAGTGCAACCTACAACTATCAAAGAAATTAGTAATGTTGAAGAATTATGTTCTATTCCATTCAAATAGTTTATATTTCTTCTTTGAAAGGCTCAAAAAATTGCTTTTAGATTCACTTTTGATTCTTTTTTAATGTGATAGTCATTTTGATAATATTCAATTTTATCATTATCATGTCATTTAGAAGTAAACTTATCAGTTCCAAAAATATTTTCTATAATGTGAGGTTGTTGAGAATTTGGAAATTGCATGGTCATAATGTATGCCCATTTTATACATTTCATTTATTTGCATGTGTTGTTCAAATAATATACATAGTCAAGGCCATATTCAGAGCTATAATATTTTTTCAATATTTTGCTACTCGTCCATTAAATCTGGTTGGATCTACGAAAACATTCTATGTTCTTTATCATTGGACACTAAACCCAATTTCAAGTGGCAAGTCAAACTTACCAATGCCCAGTGGTAGTTTCTTGCTACTCAAATTTATAAAGTCCATATTCAATCCAAAACTTAGCTTCTTGGATGACAAGCTTTGTATCAAAAAGTTCTAACTTCTTGAAAGTTTGGCTTTGAATTTACATATTTCTCCTCATTGTAAATTTTCTAATGCTTAAAAATTTCTTATTCACTTGTTTTTTTTTTGTGGCATGGCTAAATAGTTTTGGAATGTCTTCTACACTTTTATATTCCCCTTCTTCGCTATAGCTTGGAATATTTCTTTGCTTGGTTTTTCTAGCTAGACCATTGCCCCAAACTTTGGAATGTTTGTAAAGCCATAATTCTCAAGCATATTTAGGAATTTAGATGCAAAAAGCTATTTAATGGTTTTGCTCCTCCATGGGGTATAGTTTTAGTAGACTTCACCTTTGATATTTCATTTTGTTTGGGACACATTTATTCCCATGTTCGTGGAGCCTCCAACACAATAGAAGATGTCACTAACATGCTTCATCAGCTTTACATGATCTATTATCTTCATAAGGTCCAACAATAAACAAAAAAGAAGGTAGGAACAATGATGAACAATTTTAGGAACTCATTACTTTTCTTTCTTCATTGAAGATTTTACAAGATATAATGAAAGACATACCCAAAACTTCACCATATAACAAGCTTTACCATAAATGAATAATAATATTTAATATATTATAGCAAGATACAACTATAGTCTTTTTGTTGCTATTAATTTCTATTCTTATATATTTAATTATGAAACTTCAATACTTATTTATTTCATTTTATTTATTTTTATAATATTTAAATGTTTTAAATAACAACCTAATATAATCTAACTTTTAAAACAGATAAATTCTCCATCGATCTGGTAGGTCAAAAATACGCGGCTTGATACATACAAGTAACCATATTATATTTTTAGTAGCACCATATGCTCCATACCAAAAATTAATTTTGCATAAGCAAGATCAAGAATATACTTAAGAACTACGTTGTGACACCCATCTTGAAAGCTTAACCAAACTCTTGATTATTAAGTTTAAGTGGCAACCTTAGTAAACAACAAAATTGTGTGGTGATAACGTGGTGTAATAACCCTAGGTTAAGGATTGAAGATATTAGTTTCTTTAATGATTTGATAATATTTTGAACTTTCTGTTTTAAATATTTAATATAAAATTAAAATGGTCTTCTTTTAAAAATAATATTTACCTATGGTTCAACAAAATTTAAAATACAATAGTTGATAAGCATATATTATTTATATTAATTTAAATAATAATGGTAAATTGTGAGTGAATACACATAGCCGTATTTTATTTGTCTTAATTAGTAAAGTTGGTAAAATTAGGGTTAAAGTAAAAGATCATCTTTAAATTGGAAGTGCTAGATTCATTGTAAATTTGGTAAAATTAGGGTTAAAGTAAAAGATCATCTTTAAATTGGAAGTGCTAGATTCAAATATGAGGGAAATATTTAGAATTATATGAATGTAGTTGTTTGGGTTAATTTTTACTAAGTAAACCCCAAGTAGGTTTTAGATGCGTAGACAATCTCCTTTTTTCTTATGGAAGAATATTTAAAGGGATGCATGTCATTTTCCTATTAGAATCCTTCCTCTGTTCAAAAACATATTGAAGTTGAAATTGAAAAACAAAGTCATTTTATAAGGATAAGTATTAATAAAAAAAAATGAACATGTAATTTAATTGAGATATATCTATACATTATTGTTAATTTTAAAAAGAAAATGAAAATGAAAGTAAATATTAAATTGATAGTAGTATTTTTATTTTTATAAGTGATTGGTGAAGGTAATATCTTTGGAAATATAAGCATATATAGAAAAAGAAATAAAATGATAGATAATTTATTCAATTACAATGTTGAAATGTATCTTTTGAAAATTAAATAGTTCAAGAGATGTAACTTGTATAGTGATATTTTACTATTTAAGAGAAATGATATCATGTATTTGAGTAGAAAAAAATGCAATTAAAGGGATCTAGAAAATGTCTTTTATAGAAAGGAAAGTTAAAAATAATTTTTGAACATGTTATTTGGATATGGTTTAATTGAAGTATTGCCATATGTAATATTTTGATATTTTAATTAGAGCGGCCTAAAAGAATTTAGGAATACTTTATTGAACCTATCTACTATTTGCTTTCCTTATCTATAGATATGTTCATATTTCCAATATATTACCTCTGATGATGGACATTTAAAATCATGTTATTTTTTATCCAATCTCCATATCCATTTTTGTCATAGCATTAACGATAATTTTTGAATATCCTCAATTGAAATACATTTCCATATTTTTTCAATTTTAATGTTAATGCTTATAAGTACCCTAGACTCTACATAGTAGTTAATTAAATTTTTGTATGAGGAGAATTTTTTCTTCATTATTTAAAAAAAATACCACCTTTACAGAATTTTACTAGATTTCTTCTAGAATAACCATAAAAAAAAATTGATAAACCAAATTTATGAACATATTCATTTTACCCTAGACCAAAGGAAATCCTTTATTTTAATGTCATTATCATAGATGACTCTTCCATATATGTTCAAATCTTGTAACCAAGTTGTTACCACTTATTATTTGTACTTGAGACTTCCTATGATGAGAATCCAATTTGTAAATAATTTGAAATAAAGGTAATAATATAATTTCAAACTTAGGCATGATGAGATTTATTTTAAAAAATCTATTATTCCTTCAAGTCATAAGTTCCAACAGGTAATTGTAGGACCAATGCTTCAAAAAATACATAATGCCTCATATTTGAAAATTAATCCAACATTTTAACTCTTTCAATGTTGACGGATCTACCCAATATATTTTCATTAATCCCAAATAGTGTCAGAAAAGGGATAATACATAATAAAATGATTTGAATTTTCTAAACCCTTATCATACAAATCACATATGAATTGTCCATGATATCTTCTTTTTGTATATTCTCTCCTATAAGAATATTATTTTAATCTACTAACCAAAGGAATGTTGAGAACTTAAGGAGAGTATTTAGTGACTAAATATTCTTCAAAAAAAATTATTAGGAGTAGGAAATTTTGATTGCTTTAAATTCTCATATCCCAACTTGACCAAGTATCCACCACCATCTTTCATAAATTTCAAACCAACTCATTCTTTCATGTAAAAATTAAAAAAAAAAAACTCTTGAAGCATCTTTTCAAGTTCATTTGTAATTTGTTTGAGTTACTCTCCTTTAACTAGCTTACAAAGAGAAATCCATGGTCTAGAGTTGTTGCTCATATTAATCTAATATTTGATCTTTAGACCTTTACAAATGAGGCATTTACGAGCCAACGTTTTTAATTTTGAATCAGAGATAAGGGGATAATGCTTCAACGAAGCATTACACAAAAATTTCTATAATTCATTTATTTACTAACCATCTAATATATTTCTTGATCAATTGCAAACAATTTGATATGAAGTTCCATGTTGGCAATCCTTTGGGTAGGGTGCTATAGCCTTTGTCCATCCTTTCAATCCTTTTTTAAATAAATTAAAAGGTGAATCAAAGAATTTTCTTTATAGAATACAATTGTTTTAGTTGAAGTGTTTTATATATAACTCAAGCATTTATTTGAATTGATTTATGATCACACATTTTAAAAATTTCTCTACTTGTGTCCATTTGAATTTGATGCAATTCTAGTCTATACTTCATGTCCATAGAGTTCAACAAACACCACAAATAATTTGAATAATAATTGTGTACTCTTTCAATCTCACAATTATGCTTATCTAAACCCATTTTATCTTGTAAATAGTGTTATTCATCCTTCTAAAATTCTTTTCATATTACTTAAATCTAAACTGAGCTTGTTATTGAAGTTTATTGTCAATTTTTTTTTTAATAAGCTATGTATGTCTTCTATTGGGGCCACTTCCATTACAAAAATAAAACATTACATTGCTCTCATTACATTTCTAACAAGTTAATTAAAGCATATCCAACATTGTATATTATTAAAGATATTCTTCATTTACTCTTCATATCTATGAAAGATATTCTTCATCTTCTTCAAACTGCTAAGTTTCCACAATCAACTCTTTCTATATCAAATGCATTTAAAATTTTAAATTTTGTCAAGATGAAATTCAATAGTGCAAATGGCAAAAACATTAACTGCCCAACTTCTATATCCAAAAATATCTTGTCTATAACAACCTCACAATTTTTTATATCCTTTTTTAGGGTTCTTATTCATTCTCCTAATATTCCAAGATTTTATTTTCATTGTTATTTTTTTATTTTATTTGTATATTTAACCCTACTTCTTATTAACACTTATGATATTTACTTTTTCTTATCAATTCTTTCAAAAGAAAACTTCAATATAAAAAATAAATTATTCATTTCTTTTGAATAAATAAAAATAAAATCATAGTATTTACTTTCATGTATAAAAGTCTTTTTTCAACCTGCTTATAATTCTTGCCATCAAAATAAAACTATTTAAATACACAAGTTTTACCACATATATATCACATTGAATATAATCACCGCCTTTAAATTTTTCCATTTCTTTGTGAATATATAAAATAATAATAACATAATACACACTCTTTAATGACCATGTAACTTCTAAAACATTATGAAATTACCTATACTCATATTCTTGTATTTTAATGATATATACGATTTATTAGTATGCCTATCTTCCATTCTACTTCAAGGAACCATCGTGATTTCACGTAGATATATACTTATAAAATATAAAAAATAATAATATAATGATGTTGTATTTGGAATGCAGTGTAATAGTTTTGGCTTTGGTTCTTTTTCGAGAGGTCTAAGGTTCAAACCGTGGCGTGGACGAGTTTGTGAAAAGGTGGGTGTGTGGTGGCTTTGTGTTAAATTATTTATTGATAAGTATAGCTCTTGGTTCTACGAGGGGTCATGGTTGGGAGGAGACTCCTCAGCCATGCTCAGCCATGTGCATCGGTCATAGAGGTTTCTCACAATAACCAATTTTTAAAATCCTCTACAAAGGAGGTCCAAGGTTCAAACCGCAGTGTGGGTGAGTCTGTGAGGGGTGGATGTGTGGTGGCTTTGTGTTAAATTCTCTATTGATAAGTATAGCCAAGGAGGTCCAAGGTTCAAAACGGGGATGCGTGATTTTGTGAGGGGTGGGTGTTTGGTGGTTGTGTTAAATTCTCTATTGATAAGTATAGCTTTCGGCTTTATGAGGGGTCATGGTTGGGAGGAGACTGCTCAGCCCTATGCGTTGGTCATAGAGGTTTCTCACAATAACCAATTTTGTAAAATCTGCCCATGTAAAGGAGTTGGAGAGCAAGTGGGTAGTTCAATTAAAATCGTGAGGCCCGGGTTCAAATCGAAAGGCCCTAGGTTCAAATCTCTCGCCTCACATGTTGTGGACATGCTATGTATAAGAGATTACAAACCAAAAGTTGAAGAGCAAGTGAGTAGTTAAAACTCTTTAGTTGAAATCGAAAGGCCCCATGTTCAAACTGTGGATATGCTATGTATAAGAGGTTACAAATCTAAAAAATTAATACAATAACGTTTTGCATTTATTTTATCTATATCTTTTGTCCTTATTAGAGAATAATTATATTATAATTAAATGATATTAATTTAAAGAAATGTTTTATTTATGTGACCGATCTTTCAAAATGAAAGGCAATGCTTACGTAGTAGAAGATCGAACCCGTCTATAATTGTAAAATCAACCGTCGTCAATTATAATATATATATATATATA